>CM076726.1:19580272-19865923 GCA_038501795.1 Pseudopleuronectes americanus | reverse complement strand
CTTATCTGAGCCAATGAAGAAGCTGCTGAACCCCTGCGCCCAAAGGACTTTCTCTCTACATACACAAAATTATTTAGCCACACACTAGAATATAAGTCCCTTTTCCAAGGAGCTATGAGCAATGGGTTTGAAGTGGGCATGGACCCCATCAGCTGGGATTCAATAAAGAAAATTGTTTTTATACATATAAATGGAAAAAGGCTGGACGCTTGCAATGTAATCCTCTGTTTTGCGTGGACTTGAAATTAATTTCTGCTCTATTTATTTCTTTGTTTTTGTTTCTTTGTCTATTTTATTTCTCTTCCTCCGGTTTGAACTGGACGATGAGAAACACAAACCGTCAGAAAACAAATATCGCCCTGGAAGAGGAGAACCCCACACGAGTGCATGTCAGAAACCGTTGTAACAATTTGCTGGTTGTGTGGGTGGTGTTGTGATTGTCAGAGTAAACCGATAACGGACACAACACAACAAGCTTGTTACCTTTCTTCTGGCCCTTGTCTTTCATGTCTCTTTCTCATTTTCTTTCCCTCCCTCCCACCTCCACCTCCTCATTCCTCCACTCCTTTCTCTCTCTCTCTGCCTCCCTCCATCCTATTACCTCCCTCCATGCACCTACATCCCCCCCACCCACCCACCCACCCAGCGCTCTCTCCTCCTCGCTTCACTCCAATGGTTTTCAGCTGTGGAGTAATCACTGCAATATTGTCTCTAGTGAGCCTTCTCCGCGGTGGAAATAGCGGAAATGTCAGTAATAGAGGAACTCTGTACGGAGCTGTTTAGGTGCATGTGTTTGTCTTTATGATGGAGGGGGTCGCTCATAAAGACAATATGTTAATATGTAAACCACACCACCAGCACCAGTACAGGGTCCCTTTAACTGTAAATAAAAATGGGATTAAACCAAAACCCCCTTTAAAACTGCTGATTTTAAACAAAGTTGACATGAGCGCGTTGTGTTCCTTCAACATCTAGTTTCTCTGTCTCTCTCTAGTATAAGTAAACCAAACAGAAGTCTTGCATTTAAACATTTAATTAAACTGTTGTGACTGATGTTTGTAGAACTCGTGGTTATGAACCAACAGAAAAACATCACCTGGTTCCTCAGCTTTACCAAGTTCTGCAACAGGCAAGTTGGACGACACCAAAAACAGAGGAAAGAACTTTAACTTTAAATTCTCCAAATGTCAGAAAGCACTTCACCAAATTAATAATAATTTATGTTCCTGTGTAAGTTATCGATCTTTAAATGAGCCACTGCTTCTGGATGAATTCAACCTTATGAGGTTCATAATTTCTGGCCAAAAAATTCACCAGTTGCAGAAAGTATATGTAAAAGTAATATGATAAACGTGACATTTATTCTTATAGTTGTCTATAAAATATGTTTATAAAACTAAATGATTGAGCTTAATATAATTTAAGTGAAGCATCAGATTCTTAAATTTCAGGAGCTGGAGCCGGGATGTTCAACTGATAACTATTCCTTGTACATGTTCATGCACACATGTTCACACAGTTATAGAAACTGACGTATAGTTATGATGTGCACATCCGAAACACATCACTCATGTCTCAAACATGATGCCCCCCCCCTCCGTCTCCCTGTTTCTGGTCGGCCTCGTCGTTGTCCTTTGAGGACACCAGATGCTAATTGGAAACAGGAAGCTGGTGTTTCCACAGCAGTTTCAAAGAGCCGTCACAGTGAATCTCTCTCAGCTACAATACTGTTCTCAATGCTGCCCTGACCACAGCTTCCACAGCCACATCCCCATCACTCCAAAAAACCCACTGCTGCATTACAATCAACTGATTGTGTGATCTGATGTGTGGGAGTGGAGCCTGTAAGTAAGACAGCATGAGGTGAATGTGAAACACTGAAAGACAGTGAGGTTTGAATCCTGAGCTAATACACACACAACAGAAGCAGGTCTTCAAATTTATATATTCTAAATATTAATTCATATGAGGTGATCAAGGGGTCAAATCAAATTTAAAACAGCTTAATCCCACACACACACGTAAAACAACCTCTTTCACTCCTTGACTTGTTGCAGCAGCATCAAACGTGCGTGGCTGCCCGGAGGGGTCGTGAACATGTCGGGGCATAATTGAAAAGGAGACACAGAAAGCTAAAACAAATTTCACCAGAGGAAGAAAGTCAGAAACATAATCCTGGCAGGGCAGCGCTCAAACTCCAAATGTTTTCCATTGGTGGCTTCAACACCGAGGAACACCGGAGACCAGTCATGTAAACTTTACTGTATTTGGGTTTCAAGGTTCTAGTCTGGGTGATAATCATACTGCAAACTACGCAGTGGTGACATTTAAAAGAGACGTATTCTGCTTTTTAAATGTTTGTTTCCACTAGTGTGTTATAAGTGTTAATGTGCTGGACACATCTAGGCTGAATACATGGATATCGGGAGAAGGAGGGATGTGTTTCTCTCACCTTGCTTCCTGGAACTGTTCTGCTTAACCAGCTGTTTTATCCACAGTGTTGGAGCAGTTATCTCTGAGAGGGACAGAGGTCAGAGGTCAACACCTTTTCACACTTAAAATCATCTCACCACTGTTAACTCTACTAAACCTCATCACCTGTTGCTGCATAATTCAAACACAACTTGCGCAGCCAGACTTTTCCCACTAAAGTACATCTAAGATCACATAACATCATAATATCCATATGTCATCTACATTTTTCCATTTGGTGTAACGGTGGATTCTTAAGAAACGTCACCTTGAAATCCAACAATAAACTACTTTAGAGTCACTAAAGTTTTGGAGGAAGTTGTTGATTGATGCTTGTAAACCATGATAGGGAACATACATATATTTCACAGCTGACAAAGACACAATCTAGTGAGTGCAGACGTACCGTCACCCTCGGGGGGGACGTGGGTCTCCATGGTGGGTGTGGGCTTGGAGCCATCATCTGGGTTGAGGGTGAGAAAGAAATGGAAAGAAACTACCATTATTGAGGTTAATACAATCTACTCTCCAGAACTGTTGAATGGTTGGGATTTGCACATGGCCCGGCCAAGACAGATAGAAAGACAGACAGAAGGACAGATGGAAAACACAAGAAGAGGACGACCACCCATCTCTCTCTCTCTCTCTCTCTCTCTCTCTCTCTCTCTCTCTCTCTCTCTCTCTCTCTCTCTGTCTCTCTCTCTCTCTCTCTCTCACACAAACATCAACAAATCAGCCTCTCACAATGACATTCTCACTCTCATGATCAGCCCACACAGTTCACACACTGCTCCACAATCATTCTGCAAACAGCAGCACACAAACACGTACACACACACTCACACGAGAACACCATGCTCCTATCAGGACCTGCATGTTTGTAGTGCAGGTGAATGAAGCCTACAAGTGCCTGTCCTGATAAGACAACTGGACGTTGGTCGGTCGGTCGGCGACACGGTGGTGCAGCGGTTCACACGGCAGAAGTTTCAAACCTGGGTTTCAGGCCCTTGTGGAGTTTGCACATTCTCCCTGTGGCTGTTCACTCTTGTGCTCCGGCTTCCTCCAAACTCCAAGGACGTGCGGTTTTGGTTTATTGATGACTATATTGCCTGTATGCATTAATGTTTATTTGTATTTATTTAGTTGTTCATCTCTGTGTGTGAGTTTCTCAAAGGAGGAGAAGCAGTATTGATGGTGAATGGATGTATGGTACTGGTCCAGGGTATGATCTCATTAAATAGGCAGACTGGAAATGTTTTCTAACGCCATCGCCACATCCCAAATCTCCTTGACTCGCGTCTTCTACATATCTCAAAGTGTCCAGATTGTACAGAAGGTTGTTGAGTAATAAACAACTATTTCATAAATTATTATTATCACATCAACCTGGAGAATAGAACCAAGGTCCTGCTAAGCGCTGGATAGATACCAATCAATGGTGTATGATGCTGTGGAGTTGATCTTCCTAGAATACTCACCCGTTGGCAGATTTGTCGCATCTGGAAAATCCCTTTAGAAATAATTAAATCAAAAGCAAACCACAGGGGAAAAAAAAACTTTGATTGGGGTCATTTTCTACAATATCAGTCCTGAAATGAGATGATGTGTCAGTGTGTTGAAACACCCGAGGCCGAACTGACCTGAGCTGGTCAAACTGTAAACAGAATACAACGGTTACTGCGCTGGTCTCAGCCCAGTGCAGACCTGTGTCATGCACTGGTCAGAAATAGCAGTGTGTCCTGCAGACATGCTACAACTCAGAACTTACGCTATTTCTCATATACTGATTGATCCAGGTGTGGACTGTAAGGGGGGGGAAAAACAGATGATGTAAGCATCGTGAGCAAACCCGGCCTCAACCCCCCCACCACCCCTCCCCAATGGGTTCACATCCCCTTAGCATTACAGCTGAGATCTCTGTCGTGTGTCTTTCTGCTCTAAACCAGTAAAGTATGGACACATCTGGTTCTATCAAATTTTGAGGCTCATGCTCCGTCCGTCTCACACAATCCAAAACACATTCACACACATGCACACAGAACATCCGGCAGATCGCAGCTCACCTTTTCGACCAGAGTTTGGTGGCCCGGGCGGTTTGTCTGTTACTGACCCTGTGAGGAAGAAAGAAATACACAACATGTACAACACAAAGATCTGTGTTATCATTACAGATCCATCAAACAAATAGTTTCAATATTTACACAGAATAAATCATTTTGTAAAATACTTGATAACCATCTTATCATTTAGAATTTTATTCCATTGCTCCAACTGAACATAGGAAATTACACCAATAGAAAACACTGATCACGTCTGGTCTCAGTTAGAGTTGGATGCTGAGGTTTGTCAAAGTTTGACCGACACATTCTGTTAGTACTTCATTCATTGAAACGTTTGGCTTGTTGCATTGTCTCAGTGCTGACTGCTGCAGTCTGTAATTCACACATTGTGCTCTACGTTTCCACATTTCATTCTCGTTTGGTGCATGCAAATGTTTTGAGGGTCGTGCATGGATGCATGGGAGAGTAAGAGCAAAACTAGTCCGTGCAGTACGGGGATACACAACTTTAATGACGGCAACTAGAAGGAGATTTACTACCTGACAATCCACTTGTCGCAGCATGAGTTCCCATAAATTCATGGAAGTTTCCTGCAAATGTATGTGAGATGATTGATTTGGGTCATAGTGTACAGGTAGTGGTCAGAGGGAGGGGGTTGTCAGGACAGAAGAGTTGAGTGTGTTTGACAGTTGCAGCTTTAGATAAGGATGATTGAGCCCAGATTCTGGTTCCAGTGTCATACACACCTTTGCAAGAAACAATGAAGATATCGGATCTTATGCAGGACAGAAAGGAGACCACGGGAAATGTCTGATTTCTACTAAAACATGTTTCAACCTTATGTTTTACTATTTTAAATCCTGGATTGTTTACATATAATCTTCTTTGTCTCTGTTGACCATAAGTGGAATAGTGTGAGTCCATCATCTCGTTATGTGCACCTTGTCTTGTGTCTTCGTTTAACAGCAAAAAGTTACTGCCCCTTTAGTAGCAAAGAGTGCATGTAACGATATCAACAAGATTTCATCAGTACTCACTTCCTGAAAACTAGGATAATAAATATTCCTGTGTAGCTTTCTCTGCTGATGACCTTGTATGAGATTTGAAAATATCTACCTCTTTAAGATTGAGAAAATTCTAGAGCGCATTATCGACAGAGAGAAAAGAAAACAAACTAAACGTGGTATTAACTCCAAAATTTGAACGGATGGACACGCTCCACGTAAGAACTTTCCTATTTCTGCTGATTAGTGGCACAAGTGCAGAGAACAGAGGGGGAGATAAAGACGGAGACACCGAGAACAGGAAGCCTCTGGCCTGGTCTGCTGGCATGCGACCACTCTCACCGCACTCCCCGCACAAATTTGCACCATATGCTCTGGCAAACACCCCTGTGTATTATCTTCTGAGGGAAAATGATGGTGATTATCATAAAGTGTTCCCATCCAAGATGAGAGTCCAGAGGCCCTCGCTCTCCTCCGGCCTGCTGAGAGCACTTAAACAAGTGGAGGGGGCTGGAGGCCGGAGGAGGGGGCTAAGAGGCCCCTGGATGTATGGCCATTAGCCGTCTCGTTGACCTTGCACCTGCTGTATTACACATGACATGTATTACACATGTGGCCGTAGTGTGGCGAGACGGACCCTCTCTAACTGCTGCGCTCTCTTGTCTTCTCCTCCTGAAAGTCATTTATTTCAGATGTGGGATCAGCTCTAGGATCAGTTTTAAACTCCTCGGGATGTTCTGCTCGCGATACTAACACGACCCATCCATTCTCAATCTCTGTCTCTGAGAGGGAACTGAAGCTGCAAACTGTTTCCAGTTGCTTTTGAATCGTGATGTGACTTAGCGTGAATTGGCCCAAACCACAGGGACTTGGCTCTCGGGCACCCTTGGCTCCGTGATCCAACAAATTTAGCCACCATTGGATTTTTACGTGCTTGTTTTGCTGCTTCTCAACCCTAATAAAGAATTGTGAGGAAAAATCCTGCTCCACTGCCATTGTGTCAGTCGCACAGCTCGTTCAACGCTATTCTGAAGTGAGGCACGAATAACTCTGAGGAAAGTGTTATGATCTGTGCAGCCTCGTATGAAAGTCTCAGGACATTTCACCCCCCCATCCCCACCCCGCCAGTACCTGAACACACTGGGGTCCTGTTTTGCACAGAGGAGCCACTCACTGGTTTCCCGTCAGTGGTGACACACCAGCAGTAACCTGTTAGAGTGTGGCACTGGACCTGCAGAGGCAAGAAAGATGACAATAGCTTTGTATTAAACATGATTTGATTTGTAAAGCTGCTTGTGAATGCGGCACACAAGGAGGCGTCTGGTTTGATTTGAGTGAAGATGTGATGTATGAATAGGGATGATTCACAAGAGAATGTGGAGAAAAATGAAATTGAATAAATGTGTGGAGGTGCCGGGACAGACCTGGGCAAAAGTCCCATCCTCGTTGCATTCTGGGATGAACATGGACTCCTGAGGTCTCCTGGCTTGTTCCAAAGCCTGGCTCCTCTCAACTCGACATTTGGACTGACCCGCATCTGTAACACACCGACAGGACGATCTGTTCTCGAACACTGGATACGAATCTCGAGTGCTGCTGCTGCTGCTGTTGTTTTTTTTTACTCAAGATGTCTGTTCCTTGTCAACAGCGCCCCAGTTCACACCTGGGAGCTGACCAGTACAACCGCAATTAACTACTGTTGGCCACTGAGCTCTGTGTGACGTTTGCATGTTTCGTTTTAGGGAACGTTTAGTTAGTTAAGGGAGGAAAAACAATGATTCATCTACGTTCTCCACTGTTTTTATACTTTGAGACATATATTCAACCCTCAGGCTTCTGTCGCTTTTTTTAAATGATAAAAAGCAATATCTTTAAATGAAAGATAACAATGAGCCATCAAAGTGAGACTCCTTAAGGTTTTATGCCGTAATGCTTATAACACAGGGTTTTAATAGTCTGAATTATAAAGCCTTGAAGAATCTTTCATATGATGAAATATTTGTTTTGTCTGCATATGTCTTTAGTTAGTTGTTATAACTGCATGTACTTTGTGAGACAACATCATATTGTGGGTTATTCTCTTTTAAATTACCTTGTCCTCAATTATGGAGAAGTGTGAGTCATTGTGGGACTTTAATGATCCAAAAAGGTCTTAAAAAGCTTAATGAAACACACAGAAACCCTGTTATAGTAAACTGCCCCATAACCACAGGGATTGTTGCTCGTGATTCTGTGAAGCAAACCTCTCCATGCATTGAGAACTTTTCACACTGCACATACTTCAGGCACAGACAAGTCAGAGACCTTTTATTACACTATTGCAAAATGCTAAAACAACACATTCCCTGACAAATTACACACACCGCCACTGACCAGTGCCAGAGCGCCGCTGTGAGCCGCACATTGTTAGCGCCGAGCAGCGCGCAATGGAATCCACTTGATTGATGCTTTTGAAATGTCAGTGGAAACTGAGCTTGTGTTCCTGCAGCTCTGATGAGCCAGACCCGCTCTCATGGGGACACAGACAGGAAGTGGCTGAAAGGTCACCCAATGAAGTGGGCTCCACAGCCGCTGGTCACTGGTTCAAAAACCCATCAGCCACTGCAGCTTTTATTGCGCTCACAGCTCCTGTGGAGTTGAGCTTCACCTCTAGCATATACACATTCGCACCAGGAAGCCGACCACGGAAACCGCAGGCCTCCAGATTTGGCAAACCTTCACCCTTGACAAATAAAAAAAGTCATTTCTGGACCTGAGAGGAGACAGACATGTTGTCTCCTTCAGAGTAAAAGACTGACAGAGCCAGAACTGGGTGATGATGTCAGCGAGGTGCACAGACACGGCCACATAAATTCATAAATGACTTCGACTGTGTGTATTCAGTCTTATTATAGAAACAAGGCTCATTACATATTGTCGTACTTGTTTCAGTCCAATGTTCTGTTGGAGACGCCAACTTCTTATTAAAATAAGATTTATAGAAATGTAAAAACAACTTTTTCCACAACAACAGGCTTTTCACAGTTTCTCCATCACTTCTCAGCGTGTGTGCGTGTCTGGTTTCATTCTGTCTCTTAACAAGGTCATGTTTTCATCCCTGTCCGTTGGTATGTTGTTGTTTTTATGTCAGCAGGATTATCCACAAACTACTGAGCAGATTTTAATGAAACTTGTAGGAAAGACGGGACATGAGCCAAGAAAGAACTTGTCAAATTTTTGGCCGCAGCTCTGGACAAAAGAGGCTGATAAAGGAATATCTATATAAAACATAGTCAAAATGAGCTGATATATGATGTGTGGATTTTCCCTGTGTTCTAAACTCCTGGCTGAATAATGGAAAGACGGGTTTGCATGTTTGCTGTCCCTGTGGTATCTGAACCCAGAGCAGAGAGGCCTCGCCCGGCTCTTTAGATGTAAACGATGAGGGGTTTGTGAAGTGCCTCGATGAATAAAAGTGCTGCTTCATTACAAGAAGACAGGGCTACTGCAAAACTTCCCCGGCTTTCCTAGCCTCGGTACAACACTAATATTATGAAACAAAACCATGTGCTACCAAACAGAGGGAACAGAACTCAGTCCAAAAATGGATTTGGTTGGGACGGCTGTTTTTCTAAAGGGCAGAGGGGCTGAGAAAAGGGGGAGAAATGCCAAGTTCCAACCTTGACTCTAGACCTATCAATCTCTGCTGCTGTTGAGCGGCCGGCATCCAGAGACTGAGGAGGTGTGTGATCCTGGTCTGTAAAAACTTACACGCCTACAGAGAGGCGGAAAATGAAAGACATCTTCTCGTTCAGTTCCACTTTTACAAAACTTTCGTTTTTTTGTCCGTGGCACCAACTCAAACTCTTTCAGTTTATGGTTCATCTTCTCCAAGAGAAGATATAGGTATAAAATCATTTGAGTACATCTGAAGGTTCCTCCTTCTCACCTTTGAGTTCAAGGTCTCTCCCCTCAGCCATGGGGGTCGGTGCTGGAGCCACTGGCAACTGGTCCATTTTCACCCAGTTTTTACCTGGAAGACAAGACGACAAGAATAAAGCCAGGATTTGTATCTTTAACCCAGTATTAAAAGTCATTTCAGACTGACAGGTGTTTGGGGGATCAACATAAAACATGAATTCCTGTCTAGATATTCTGTCAGATTGATTCTCCAGAATATTTGTTGTATCCCAAATATATATATACAGGTTAGGAAAGTTTTAACACCGGGTTCTTGATTCAATCTCTAAAAATGAAACAGCTGTTTTGCAGTAATTCATTTCGAGGTTTCTAGAAAACCGTTATTGCTGCATTCGCAGAAAGTCTCCCAGCTGCTGAGCTTGTGATAATTTGTTCGTGAAAATATGTTTTATGTCATTTTATGTAGTTCTTATTACACTGATCCAACGTGACTCAGTCTTTACCTCGACAGCGGCCACGGTGGGCCAGGCTTAGCGCCTTGTCTTTGCATCGCGCCCTCTGCAGCTCACAGCCGGTCTCGTAGCTCCGCCCGTCCGAGCCGCACACCGGCTTCCCCTGCGTCCGTGAGCAGATGACCCCACAGTGATTGTCTCTGTCCCCGATCAGCCACTGCAACCAGACACACGATAACACGTTAGCATAACAAACTCACCTCAGGTTTCTCATAAAACAACAGATACATCTTAATGAATTTATAAATTCTTTCTCGTTCCTTGAAACTGTGGTTTCTTCTTTCTTGTTGGCTCCTTCTCTTTCTCTCTCTCTTGTTCCCCCGTGGTTAAACAAAGGCTGCATTCAACTGAATCTGAGATGAGGCCAAACTAATGTACAAATGGACTCATGGGGTCATTTGTTCATTTCTCTCTAAATATTTCTACGATCCTCAAACACTTGTCAGTTACGTCCTTCGTTTGATTGGAGCTACTGAAACAAGGGTGTGAGCTTTGCTGAAGTGAAACTCGGCCTCGATGCCAATTCCTCTAATTGGTCTTTGGCTGAGGACGAGTTAAACCTTGATTAAGATTCCAAGGAGCCAAACCAAACTCAAAGTAACAGGAATCCTTCTCCCTCTCCCCCCCCCTCCCCCCCCGCCCACATCTTAACTCGAGGTCTATTAGTGAGTTGACTCGGCTCTACTGTTGGATGACGGCCTTCTCTCTGACAACGTGGTTCTTGGCTTCACGCTGCCCCAAATACATTTAGGTCTAAAGCAGAGTTTTTCAAAGTCTAGCCTCTGGTCTGACAAAGCTTGGAAAAAGCAGCCCGCCTCCCTCAACTCCCCAGGGACAGTCAACAAGTGAGCAGAGAAAGCATCACATTGCTGCTTTGACATAACGTCAGACTACATCAAATTTATAGGAAAACAAGGCCTTTATTAGGCGGCTTTCAGACATGCACTTAAGTCCGGGTATTTTCCTGAATTCTTCTGGCGGGGCTGCATGTGAGGATGCAGATGTTAGTTGCTCTGGACATTTTCTGGGACATCTCCTGCCAGCCCCTCAGTGAAATATGCGGAAAATGTCTCCAAGTTTGCACATGTGAGAAATCAGCAGGAAAAACTGTGAGAAAATGTGGGCAACGCACGACAGATGCAAAACTGGAAGAATTCAAATATCTCTGTATGAAAAAGAGGAGCCATACACACAGAAAATGCAGAAAACAAAACGTGGGATTTCCTGCTGCTCAATGGAGATGGGTCCTTGCCTAAAAGTTTCAGACCTGGACAATCCTGCTGCGTTCTTCATATGTCAAAGACAAAGTCCAGAAAATGTCCTGTGGGCTTTATCTGGTTTGTGAGTGATGATTAAACCTTTGTGATTCTAAAACACCCATCTCATAAAGATTAAAATAAAGAAAACCCTGCAAATCCCCTGTAGGAAGAAGATCTTCATGAGAAAAATCCTCTCGAATGTGTTTTTCACCCGAGGTCTCTCAAGCAATTACCCGAGTGCTGCTTTGAGCTCCGGGTCTGAAACAGGAGATCTCATTAAGAGCAGGTACGGAGGGAAGACGGTGGTGGAAAACGAGACGCAGCCAGAAACAAAGGGCACAGTTTCCATCCCTCGTGTGCCAACATCTATCACAGGATCTGAGGCCACATTCAGAAATATCCACGGTAGAAATGCATGTGTGCTTCCTCCTCCTCATCCCCCCAAAAAACACAAAAGCTATTTGGGAAAACACCTAAATTGTTGCTGGGATACAGATTTTCACACATCGATTCAGAACAATCAGTCAGACCTGAACAAGATGGTGAAGAAGCCAAGCCACTGATGTCACGAAGGAGCGGGTGAACCACAGGATCTCGTATACAAATGAATCACCGGCTGTTTCACAATCATCCCGTCTGAACTGTTTGCCTTTCTTTTCCCTTCTCCTCCATTCTGCCCTTTTAAAACTGCCAATAAAATCAAACTGTGAATATCTTTGTGCTGAACGCTGCATCAACACGTCCACAGTCACGAGATCTTAAGATGGTACGATGTTTTCCATGTCAACCATAATAGTTTAATGCTGAATGCTACTTATTACTGCATATGTTGATGGGAAATCTATTCTGATCAGGGGGTCATTTCAGTTAATCCTGCGGGGGAACGTGAATCTCTGTATTAAATGTTAATTTACAAACTTGTTGTTGAGACACTTCAGTCTCTGGATGAAATCACCAGAATCCTCAGGACATGTCCTCTGGGACAGGAGGTCTGTATGAAATGTCATTTCAATCCACTCAGGAGCTATTTGGGGTTTCAGCCCAGACCAACGAGGCAGCGACCAACAAAGCCGCTCAGTGACGCCACGCGGCCAATGTGGCAAAAGAAACATGACTCATTCCAGCACAGTGGCAGCAAACTCTTCCATATCCTCCTTAATACCTCTCGCTCTCTCTCTCTCTTTCTCTCTTTCGCTCTCTTTCTCTCTTTCTCTCTCTCTCTCTCTCGGCCTGGAAACATCACAGAACTTTAAACTTTTTACAACATAAAATTAGAACCCAAAGTGTGCAAGTCAGAAAACTATCTATTTCCAGTCCCCTGTGGTTTTATTTTAATATGACAGATACCCCTGGTGCACTTTCTGCCAGTGCTGACAGTTATTACAGTCATGGACCATCAGAAAATTCCAAATGTGAAGAATTTGCCAAGTGCTGAGCTACAATTATATGAGTCCACTGAAAAGTTATGACTTTCTTTGGATAGTGTTTCTTCATATTAGTGAAGAGAAACCACCTCTTTCTGGCTTGTTATTTTTACAGATGAAGCCTCATTTGGAAAAAATGTGGAATGATTTTACCTCATCGTCAGGATATTCAAACTGTTTTTACTTCTAAATATAACATTAGTGGACTGGGAAGTGTGCGGCAGTGGAGAAATGACTGTGGCTGTCGCAGGGCCCAGGCAGATGCTCCATTATCTGAGCTACAGATTAGACCTGCTCCTGAAATAGCAAAAGATACTGGAGCTTCAATCTATGGTTGAGATAACAAGTGTTTCAGAAAGTGTCCTGATGAGGGTCGCAGGTTTAATCCCCAAATAAAACAATAAATCTGTTAAAATACACTTTTGGTGAATTTAACTCCCTCCTCAAGAAACTTGGTGAAAGCAAAATTCTAAACCAAGAGGGGAAAGTACTTTACAGAAACACAATGGGACACAGAATCCAACTCTCCTCGTCGTAACAATGAGTCCAGAACAAGCGAGACAGTTTAATATGATTTCAGCCTTTGGCATCGGAGCTCGGAAGAAAAGCTCCTGTCAGACGGCTCGTGATTTATAAAAACTAAATCATTCTGTGCGTCTTTTATGACAAAGTGCAGACAGCGGGGAAAACACAGCAGATCATGTCAATTTTAACTTGCGTGTCATCTTCTGGGCTTCAGTGAAAGACGGGGGATAATTTAGCGGTTGGAAAAGAAACATGCATCTGCTCTGTAGAAGCATATGGCTCGTTAGCTTTTCAGTTCCCAGTGCCACCAGTGAAACTTTAAGAAACGAAAGCACAAGTTACAAGTTTCTTCCATCAGAAGCGTCGCAGCCAAAGCACCGAGGATGGAAAGCAGTTTGTCTATGTGATGAACTGTTAAATTAAAAAAACTAAAAAGTGCCCACAATGAGCTATAAAAGAGATTTAGGTCTGTTGAGCCTCTCCTCCAGGTGAAGAGCCACAGAGTCTGGCCTCTGCCCACAGGCTGACCCCTGCTCCTCGTCCCTGACTCACAGCCTTAATGGAAGCAGCGCTTCGACCTCCGCCGTCATAATAATGCATTAAATCACAGATTTTGAGACAGCATTGTCCGGTAAGTGGAAATAAACTCTCTTCACCGAGTCTCCCACATGCAGTCATTACTTAGTCACACTGTCCCTCCCACAGACTCGTCTCCCATAAAGGTGAAACCAGAGCCTCGGGCACGTAAACGCTAAGAGCTGAAGATCACATCTTTATTAAAGCCTTGTAGTCATAGTCTTGGTCATAACACTGTGGTGACAGCAGCAGATCATGTCTTTGGATTCTATCTAATTGAATTTGTTTGTTGTAGCCATTTGGTTTATCATATTGTCATTAGCTTGCTCTCTGCTGCCCTTCATCTGGAGTTGATGATGATGATGACGAGGTGTTGCTTTTCCGACAATTCCTCCCGTTTTCCTGCTTCTTTCGTGTTGTTCATGGTCCTGTGGCGTTCATGCTTTTATTTTTGCGTTACTACCAGTTGAAGGTAGTTTGGCGCTGCTGAGCGCCAAACTACCTTAAAGTCAACTCTCTAATCGAATACACAACCTCCTCTCAGGTCTGATCGAGTGTCACAACAGTTTCCATGGGACCATTGCTTTACATCCATTCCTTATCATAATAAATGTGCACGTGGTTCACATTTAACTGCTGCCAAAATAAAGTCGACTCACACCGGCGGTGAATGACACTGAGCCTGGATCACAAGTGAGAAACCGTAAGGGGGGACTGGCTGAGTGAGGTTTGTCTCTCAGCCCCAAAGGAGTCAGTTGGAAATCAGCAAACATTTGACTTTCCTGTGGTTTCCCTCTTATCAGGCACTCTGTGAATTGTCCTGATGCGGTGAACCTCACCAATCTGGCAACTCGAGAAGTTTAAAACAAACGCTGAGCTATTTTCACTCACTGTCTGTCTGAGAGCAATCAGCTGCTCCACTGTGAGCCTGGATGACGGGACCTGGCATTATCTCCTGAGGGGAAGCAGCCGACCCCTCCTGCTGGGACAATAATGGCCCCGGGGTTAAGACCCAACCGGCATCTTACAATCAAAATCAAACAAACACATCCGAATTAAACAGACTAATGTGTAACAGGAGCCGTCACCGGATCTGCTGAGGAACACACGGTGCTCAAAATAACATGGGTTACCTCAACCTGTGGGGAGAAACTCGAGTTTCACGTCGTGGTGAAAGCACATCAAAGTTTTACGAAGAGGCCAACGCACTAAACAACATAATGGAGTATTGAATGCAGCCCTGAGGGAACAATCTCACTCCAGCAAGTGCTTGTCGGCCCTTTTCTTTCAAAGAGGAAGACGAGGAGAAGTGCACGTATCTCTAAGTGACGGAGGCAGCTCAGATATAAACCCTGTCACATTGTGTGGGCACCGGATCTTCCTCCGCCCGACGGCCCACCAGAAGACAGGAAATCAAAGATGAGCCGAGGGGGAGTTGCACAATGGTTTGGTGATGATATCCTGACCGGGAAACAATGAGCGCAGAGATTCTCACATTTAACAAGCCAAATTCCCCCAAACACACACACACACACACCTAGCCACAAGCGTACAGAGCCCCAAGCTCTCTCTCTCTCTCTTCACTACTCATAAAATAAGTGAAATGCAAACCTCCATTGTGAAACCACTACAGCATAAGCAAAGTGGTCTTCTTAGTTTTTTTTACCGTCACTGGCAGGGATTCGGAGCAAGGAGAAAGAATATGATTTGAAAGTAATGATTTTTATGTCAGCACACTTAAAGGGTTGACGAGTCGGGGGGGGGGTGCTATGTGGAGCAGAACTGTGGCTAACATCTCCAACAGTAAATGCAATTAGGTTCAACTTTTCAACTGGTTTTATTTGTATTTCTTTGGACGGATTGTAGGTTTAACAACGAACACACAATATAAACAATATCATTTTCACATTAACTACACTTAACAGGATTTTCTTCAGGAGCGAACAGACGTATAAGAGTTTGACATCATCTCACTCTAACGTCATGGAGTGCAGTACTACTCAATTCAATCTACTTTTCTACATTCCAGCCAGAAATCGTTGTTTTTACATTTTATGTGACTTCAGGACAAAACACTTTTAAGCCAAGTCAACATTGTTCTTGTGATGTAACGCTGTTGTAATGAGACTTCTTAAATCAATCTGCCTGGAAAAGGCTTTGCCAACACATTTGAGGCTATAATAGATATTGCACCCAAATTTATGGAAAGCAGTGGATGGCTGGAGCAGAGGTACACTAAAGTTTCTAAAACACAACAGAGAAGTTTCCAAGTTCACTGATGCTTTGCGCGAGTCCAACAAGTACCCGGTGATTTTCATCCATCAGGGATCGAGCGGAAAACAACCGGGTGCCGTCTGCTTTCGAAAATATTCATTAAATGTGTGAAGTCGACGTGATTTGCCGCTGAGGAGCTCAAACCTGCAAAGCCACTGTCATGGGCGTCTAGATTGAGCATTTGATGATGTTAGAAAGTAGAGCTGTGGTCGCAGAGAATGACTCATAACGTTTCTTGTGTGTTTCTTCCTCCAGTTCTGAGGACGGTTGTGTAAAACGTCAGTTGTGTCTTTGTGAGTGTTCCTACAATTGTGTTTATGAGCTGCACAGGGAGATACGGCTTCAGGCCCACAGTCCACAGCTCTGCCAGTAATCGAGACGCTGCACTCGAGGCTGATGTTGCGTTTGGAAATCACCGGCTATATCACTGTCGCTGCTACAACTCAAAATTACAGTGTACCAGTCCACAGGCATTAAAGTTAATTTAATACTTCTGGTTAGTTTTAAGATCCAACTGCCAGACTTCAGAGTTTTCATCTGCAAATAAACTGTGACTGAAGCGTCTTAATGACTTAATAACACACAGATATTTGTGCTGTGTTCAGTTTCCCTCTTGTCTGTGATCAGACACCATTTTTCCAGATCAGATTTAATCCGTGCAAAATTAGTGAGGCAGCCGTCCGCCCTGTCACGGAGGTGATACAGCTGCTGTGTGGATGTTCAAACTGTCACAACCACTTAACTCTGTTTGCTGCTTCACTGGCAGAGTTTGAAATGCTGCATGATGAAGAAAATGTTATAATATGACCCACAGAGAGAGATTGAATATATATAAATATGTAAAAACTGGAAGAAGAACAATACAAACACCAGCTACAGTTTGGGCCTTATAAAGAGAGAGCTCATATCACAATCAGACACATTTAGAGGATTGATATATTTACGAGTGTGAGAAATTAAGAGCATCTTGATTAAATCTAAGGTAACTATTATACCTTGGTGGATGTTTGATCTCTAATGAGTCCCTTTCTTGCTCATTGATTCTCCTTAATGAAACAACTTTTAATTGTAGAGGAGAAGAGAAAGTGACCGTGTTCACTTTCTCTCCTGACAATGATCGACCTGAGCTATGACCTAGAATTAATATCACAAGGAAAATTTAAATCAGATCCTGTCTGGTGGAAAATATCTGTTCTGTTTAACCGACAGAAACATCCTTGGTATGAAGGAGATGACAGCTTCTGAAGAAACTGCTTTATTTCATGCACAGATGGGGATCGGACTCCATCGGTGTGTGTGTTTGTGTGTGTGTGTGTGTTTGTGTGTGAGACATCTCAGTGTGCTAACTCTGGGATGGGCTCAGTACACATCCATGCATTCAAACATATTGTATATACCAGTCTAACGCCAACCTGTGTCATTAATCAGCGTGTTTGTCGTACACACTAACTAACAAGTGGTCAAACGGAGGAAAAGGTGGATGAAAGCGAACCAACCACAGAGGAAACAAGCCAATGAAAGTCGGGGCTAATTGTGAGCTGTTGTGTGCTTTTAATGGGCCGAGGTAATCACTTTGGGCGATGACTGGCATTTAGTTTTCAGGAAATCTATAAAGTGAATGCCAATCCCTCATGCTGCTTCAATTAACACACTTCACTTAACCGTGTTATAAGAATTAAAAGGAATGTATTTAAAAAGTTCTGCCCTCCTCCTCCTCCTCCTCCTCCTCCTCCTCCTCCTCCTCCTCCTCCTCCTCCTCCCAACTGATTCCTTTAAAAATTTCTAATTGGGTTTTGTGTCCTATTTTGTACAATTTTCAAAGTAATGCTTTTAACCACAGTACCAGGGAGTTGTGAGCTGGTGTGAACAGAACGAGCCGGACGACTTTCACAGGGGAGGTGCAAAGTGTGCGTGCCATTCACAGCAGGAGCGAGAGGATTGGGATTAAACCATCTGAGTGTGGTCTGCTACCTCTAACATTCCTCTTTACATGACCTCTTAATGTAATTACTGTCTCGTATTAGTAGATAAAGTTTTGGCAAAGTAGTTTTAAAGGCGACATGTGGAGAAAGGACGGAGCATTGATCTCAAAGAATAAATAATTGTGTCAGTTTGTTAATCTGCTTTCAGACGTTCACTGAACTCGGTCGGTTACTCCGGATATTTTCTGGAACTTTTCCCATCAGCCCCCCAGTAGCAGATCTGGAAAATTCACAGCACGTGAGTGGATGAAGTTTCTAACATTACAAGAATGCAAATACCTCAGGATAAAGAAAGAGGAGCCAAGATGTCCGCTTGGAAAGAGAAATGAGTTCGAGAGCTTTTAGTGAAACGGTGTTGATGTGCTCTAAATGTCTGCAGCATAATTTACGGGGAAAGTTGATTTGAGATGTTAATGTGTTATTTTAATGTGTTTCCAACTCTACTAACTAATATCTACGTGTCAGCTACCATAAAATGTCAGAAAACCAAAACAACGAGCTGAAAGACACAATCCTCTGTGGGTTCATCCCCACGAGCAACAGTCTGCTAATTTAATAAGTTATCTATTGTTATGGTTCTAAACTCCAGCAGATTTAAAACATGTGATAAAGAGTTGATGAAAAACACTTTCACACAGAGCTGAAATCAGATTTCCTCTGTGTGTGTATGTGTGAGGTGTGTGTGTGTATGTGTGAGGTGTGTGTGTGTGTGTGTGTGTGTGTGTGTGTGTGTGTGTGTGTGTGTGTGTGTGTGTGTGTTTGTGCTTTATTGGAATTGACTCTAAAACTGATTAACAACATTCCTTGTTTGTCACTAATTCCACATCCTGGCTACAGAGCAGTCAGCTTTCTCTGTAGTTTGATCCCAGGAAGTGAGTGTGTGTGTGTGTATGTGCGTGCGTGTGTGTGTGTGTGTGTCTGTATTCCACGCCCCCCATCGCACACTTAAGCTGTGACCACACACTCACACATTTTAAAGGAAATGATTAAATATGTGGCAGAGCGGAGGCTAATCTGCTCAGCTAGTTTGATAGGAAATGCCGTCATGATAATCTAATAATCTGAGGGATTACAGAGCCATGAGTCTTAAAACAGGAATATTCCTCTTTGAATGTCACTAATACACTGATTTTACATAGAGCCAGGTCCTGTAGTGGGCTAGCACTTTTAATTTCACTCAGTAATATTTCAAGACTCAAAAATATCACTGAAACAAACATGGCTGATGTTCAAGAAAGTAAAACAAAAATTCCTGCTTCCAACCATTGATCCGGATCCGCACCAAATTGTAATGGATATTTCCCGGACCTATACCTCATCTTTCCAGGAAGGTTCATGGTAATCTGTCCCGAGGTTTTTTGTAATCCTCCTGAATAACAGACCTGATGAAGACAGGACCTCCTCGGAGGAGGGAATAAACAGATTCCTTTGAAAGTTGTTTTGGAAATTCCTAATCACCCGAGGGTTTATTTGAATGTTCTGTCAATCACCTGAACTTTTCTGTAGCCTGAAGTTCAACCTCTTCACAGGAAGAACTCAAAGTTTTCTCCAGCACCACCTCTACATCTTTACTCTGCCTTTATGTCAACTTGAGAAACGCCAGAATGTTAAAACTAGATTGTCAGGAAATCAAACCAAAATATTCCCCAGATAATTAATCGGAAATAGAATATTTCCGATTCAATAGACTTTGGCTGTGAAACAAGTGAGAAAGTCCTTAAACCAGCAGAAACATTAATGTGCGTGTTGTCGTATCAGCTTCAACACCAACAAGTGTTTCTTTCTCCTTCGAGCGCCTAATCACAAACTGCTGTTCACGAAACTCAGGACGAAGTTAATCCAACAGGTTTGTATTTCATGACTCTTCACACAGGACGATGATGCCAAACGATGACCTGATCACTTTGCCGAGAAAGTTTTTCCCCCATAAAGACTAAATGAAGAAATGTGCAGCGAACATCTGTGTGATTCCAGTCAACAGCTCTTCCTCTGTGCATCACAGCCGTTTCCCGTCAAACCAATCTTTTATCGCTCCGCATTTTAATCTCCACATCCTTCTTATATTACAAAACACTTTTAATGGTTTTACTTCCACTAACTTCATCGTCCATGGTCAATTTTCATATCTATTTTTCTCTCCACATCTTTATAATATCAAGGGGTTAGAAGTCTCTTATTTCTTTAATGAAGAAGATAAGAGTTAAAAACATAACAAATACAAACTTGTTGTTTATAGGTCCTCTACTCTTTTTTATTTAGAAGGGCAATGATTACAAAGTAGCCCATATAATACATATTATTTTATTCTGCCTTTCTTCAAATATAGCTTCCTCTTGTCACAAAATAAAGATCCTCAGTGAACTTGGTGGAGAAACAACCGTAAAAGATTAAGACTATACATTAATCCAGCATCTTATTTATATTTTACGAAATGCACAGAGTTAATTAATTTAACTCTGATCACTCGATGATCTCTGACGTTTCCAGTTCTCGTTTTACATTAAAAAACTGATATCTCTGCTGCACCTCTGTGATTCCTCATCATCGGTGAGAAATGCTGAGACACTAAAACCTAATGCCGTGTTAACTCTTGACAAAATTGACTGATTTCAACCTCAATATCTGCATCTGATGAATTAGAACCTGGTCTCTGACTCGTAAAAGGGGCCAGTCCCTGACCTCCATTCCTTTGTGCACTGTAAGCATCATTAACAACCAGCACGGGCACCTGCACCCAGACGCATGCAGACGCCTCACACCTGCGCTCAGGCTGTGATCTACGTCAGGACAATAAAAAGGCTTTCCTGCTTTTGAACCGGGGCTCCACTTCCCCAGAGCTGGAGGTATGCAGTGTTGGCCGCCACACGTCTCAGGGCCTGGCTGTTTATGTTTGTTTTTCGATAAGTTTATGAGTGTTCGCTGATGCAGGCTCTGAAGAATGCAGGTTGACGGCTCATCGCATCCCATCCCTGGCACTGGGGGGTTGATTTGATGAAGGGGGATTAAGGGGAGATGGTTAATTGTGGATGTAAACTCTATAGTTTCTGAATGCTGCACCCCCGAGGAAACGGAGGAGAGAAAATAGAATAGAAATTTGTTTTCCGCGGCCTGTCCACCATCTGCCTCGTTAGAAGGATAATTCTTTGTTACTCAAGAAAACATGCAACAAATATTCTGATGCAGTCATTACCAAGTGCAATTAGATGTGAACTTTATTCATCTTAGACTCTTTTTTTTTAAAAACATGTCTTATCAAGGTTAGAAAGATAAGAAAACGTTTTTTTTGGTGAGATCATGTTTTTTCTTCATTCAGCCTTTGAATTGGCAGATTGTGGAGAGAAGAATGTGTGATTACCGTCCTCAACCACCACCGCACCACATGATCCGAGTGCTGCCGTCCTCCCACTGGACAAATTATTACAACAATCATGGAAACCATCAGACTCTCCAGGGTCAGGTCGGAGCTGACTGGTCTGACTCGGACAAACGGCGACAATCACACAGCGAAACAGTCTGAATCGTCTGAATCTTTGTTGGTCTCCCAATTACTCGTATTCCCCAGCTCTGAGAAAACTTTCTCACTTATTGCATCAGTGGGCCTCAGGGAGAATGAGAGCTCAGCAGTGCTATGCAGTGAAGTCCTGATATCAACGTGGAGGGTGGGGGGTTGAATCCTGGGTTTGACCGAGCTGTGAGCAATGTTAAAAGTATCGTCCAGTCCGGGACAGGGAGAGGAGGAAGTGGCTGCAGAGAGGCGATCATGTGATGGATATAAAGGTTGTGGAGAGAGAGAGAGAGAAACTTTTTTATCTGTAAGGTGTTTCGTGACCAATCTGGATTCTGAGGTTCACCCAGTGTGGTTTCCTGAAGCTGAGAGTATACGAGTGTCTCAGCCTGCGGACGAGCATGAAATCCTCTAACTGGAAGAAAAGAAGGACGGCCCAGTAAATCACCAGCGTCCTCCTGCACGTCTCCTAATGCATCCCAGTATCTGCATCATTCTACGTGGTGAATCAGCCACGATGGATCTAATCTGTCCGGATGGGAAACACTTATAAAAGCAAATGATGAAGAAGCAAACGCACAAAGTATGAATTCCCTGTTTCTCTTTCCATAAAAACAGCCCTAACCACAGTGTCTTTTGCAGGGATTGGGGGGGGCTAAAAAGACATTGGGAAATAGTTCCACCCCCCCTCGCTAACCACAAATATTATACTACATCTGTGACCTGAAACAATGCTGTTCTCCTCCGGTTCGCCCTCTCTGCCTGGACAGAGCCACGAGGAGCTGAGAGAGAAGTCCAACAATGGAGGGAACAAACAGAGCAGTGTGTGTGTGTGTGTGTGTGTGTGTGTGTTGAGGGGGGGGGGAATAAAAATAAGGAGACACTGACAAAAGGTCTGAAAAGGGAAAGAGGAAGGGAGTGAGGATGCCGTGGTCGGAGGGGGGGGACTATGAGAAAAGAAGAATCCATATTTTTGGGATCCTAACTTTCAATCCGTGCAAGCAAAAGTCCAGAGTGAGGATTTAAGTGTTTCACACCCCCTTGAAGACTCAATGAGATCAGATGAAAATATTTGTTGGAGCAAGTCGAAACAAATTACAATACAGTCCAAAATATCATTTTTCCGGAGGAGCATTTTTGTGGTTTCAAGAAAAAAACGACACGAAGAGTTTCAGCCTGACGAGCTGAGCTGTGAGAATCACTTCTCATCCATCACTGTCTGCAGCTCAGGGACAAGCAATAATACATGAGTCCTCTCATTTGGGCTTTTTATTGTGAATACTGGCCGAATTTATTAAAGTGTAATTTAATAACATCTGAAGTCCTTGAATTTGAAAGTAGATGTTGACTTTACTGATTTATCTGTAGGACTGTGAAATAAACAATTCATGTCCAATTAGCTTCACACGTGGTTTGGACAAAGATTGCACTTTCAAATAGTTAAAGATTCACATAAAGCACAAAGTATTTCTACTTCTTCCTTCTCTCCCAGGGTTTGAGTTGAAATACCTGAATCCTAGTTAATCTAACAAAGTGATAAATCTGTGCAGGCTGATGAATTACGCACGAAGTTGGAGGCGCTTGGTGGTTTTTCTCTTTGTCTACTTCAGTAATAAATCTAAAGCTTTTAAAGTATCTCCTGTGGAACACGTGAGCTCCAGGAGACCCAGGTATGCACTCACCCGTGAGCCCGGCTTCTGCGCGGAGACGTGCGGCAGGTAGCTCAGCAGCAGAGGCGCCAGGAGGTGGGAGGAGGTGAGGAGGAGGAGAAACGCGGAGGAAAACATGATTGCGCGTCGGTGCGCGGTCACCGGGGATCTGCAGGTAGAGTCAGCGTCACGCGGATGATCAACAGGTCCGGGGACACTTCGCTCCTTCACCGGCTCCGCTGCCGTGTCCTCCCGGTCACGTCCCTTTGTCTCGACCTGTCCAGGAACTGGTTCGCTGAGCCGTGCGCAGCCACGGGGATCATGACGCAGCGGGGACCATCGCGCTCTGGGTTTATCCACTGCGGGAGGATCAGCTGCTCATCGCGGCTTCCACAGGTTCAGTCCGCGCCTCGAGTCCATGGCATCTTCATTTAAGAGCAGAGGAGGGAGCTGCGCGGAGGACAGACACCTCGGCCGTCCAATGAGCAGCGGGGCCGAGCGTCCAGGTCACTCCCACCCCACACTGGTCCAACATGGGTGTGATGAGAGGAACCAGAGAGGAGAGAGGAGCTGGAGGATCTGCAGCTGCAGGGAGGTGGATGATCACCGGGGACAATGGACGAGCAGTTGTGAGGTCACATTTTAGGCTCTCATCTCCATTCAGACACAGATAATGCTCCATAATAGCCCAGTAATCCTGCTGCCGTGACATTTAGCCTGTGCACTTGGGCTCCAATAGAAAACATCTATTGAGGAAAGTCAGTAGCTGTCACTGGCACAGCAGGGGGGCTGGCCTCTGTGTGTGTGTTAGTGTGTGTGTGTGTGTGTGTGTCAGTGCTGCAGGAGGATGATTCAGTGGCTGTGAAACTTTACCTTTTATTACCGTTCATTCATTTAAAGAGTGAACTTTGTTCTCCTGAAGTCTGATCACAATGAGGAACCCAGTGTGGAGAGTTTTCAAAAAGGTGAATTGTTTGAGTCCATAAAAAAACACTTTTGGAGTTTCAGGGGTAAACAGTGTGACAGTTTGAAGCCCCGAATCGAAACACAACACTATCACCAAGTTTTTAGACTAAATGATTCCATGTGAATGTCTCCAGGATGATCTCATATAACATTTAGGCTAAAAACATGATGTAAATGAAGCCGTTTTGAGTCTAATTTAAATGTCATTAAAAAATAGTCAAAACATAAATAAAGATGATAGAATAAAATGTGAAAATAAATAGAGCCTCAACTAGATTAGACACTTGCACCTGTTGAGTGATAATGAAGAGGGATGAGCAGCAGCACCGGCCGACTGGATTAATAAGAAAATAAATTTGCTCTACTGGCCTTTTTTACCATTGACTGTGGCAAGTGTATAACAATAACAACATATGATTATATCATGTTAACAAAAGCCTCCAATCTTTATATGATATATAATAGTAGTACGTTGATATTTACTCAAGTACAAATGTGATTAGTATTTCATGTAACTTTACTTTTAAAACTTCATTAAAGAGTTTGAAATTTTAATTTACTCAGCCACATACAAATTTAATCATCAACGGATTTTCACTTTTTTAATGAATCTACACATTCCTAATAATATTTTACCACATTTAACTTAGGAGCCATTCAGTGGAGGACTTTTACTTCAGGTAAAATCTGACTAGTGCCACTTTTTTCTAAAGTAGAGGCTCTGATAACGTCCTCTTTCTGACCGTGTGTTATTACATAAAGCACACAAACTGAAACTGCTCCCACACTGTAGTCGTCTTGTGAACTTCTGGCTCCCACGTCCTCTCTCCCTCGGAGTTCGCTCTTTTCTCCATCGTTTTTTTTCCTTTCAGATAAATTGTGAGGCCCATTGAAGGCCAGGGAAAGAAGAAGGACGAGATTTAGTTTACTGCAGGTGTCCAGCTTCAGCTCAGTCCCCAGAAACTGGGCTTTTAGGAGCTGAAAAGGGCCGTCCGGTCAACACAGCCCCACCCCCAATCCCTTTCTCCCACTCTTTGTCCCCATAGATATTTTTTAATTGTTAGCTATGACAGTTCAGCGGCTTTTTGAGTGCCTCAGTGAAGAGCCTTGTAATTAGAGCTATTGAGCTGCTGGAATTGGCACAATTAGGGTCAACATTAATGATTCCTGCGAGCACCGGGCGCTGTCAGCAGAGGAGAGGATGGAGAGAACTCCACAAGAGGGTCAGAGGGAGGAAAAAGGAAAGGGCAGCCGGACAGAAAGGGAGGAAACAAATGAGGCCTAAACACACTGAAGACAGTGAATTATCTGGATTCTTATTTATTGGACCACTTCAGAGACTGTGTGGGATCATTATCCGAGCATATCAGCGCTGTGTGTCACCACATGGGCTTCATCTCCTCCTCTTCCTCATCTTCCTCCTCTTCCTCCTCTCTCTGTGCCAGCCAGTTGCTGTGGGAGGTGAGGATGAGGAGCGGCTGGGGACAGGAGTGTCTCTTGGAATGTTAACGAGATCTGTTAATATCTGCTCGTCCCTCTCGCCTCAGCCCTGCACCCCTAACAAAGAAGACCAGGTTTCCAGGGTGTAAAGCTGTTGTAGGGAAAGCACCGCTCCACACTTTAATTCTGTTGTCGTTTGGCCAAGCATGAAAGAAAAACCCCTGACAACAAAAACAAAGAAGGAATGAATGGGCCTGCTGAAAGGAAATGTACTTCCTAATTACTGCAGCGGCCCTTCCAGAGACACCCCAGTCCTTGTCCCCCCCCCACTTTCACCGACTACATACGGCAGAAAATTAGCAGGTGTCTGTGGACAGAGGAACAGACGGAGCAGGGGAGAGGCCACCCAGGGATCGGACGGGGGGGGTTGAACAGATGTTCAACCATGATGTCAAATGTACAATTCAGACCCAGAGTTCAGTTGTGCTGCGTCTTCTTTGTGATCTTCAGGTGCCAACTAGTTTGTCGTCAAATAATTTTTGTAATTATTCACACGCTACTCTTTACTTATTACAGCAATCTTTTCAAAATAAAAGCTCAATTTACAGTTTTTCATTGGTTTAGTTCTGTCTTGTTCAGGCATCGTAATCTAAACCCTGTGACATTGTTAATATGTAATGTCTTTACTTTATAGACAGGGGGAAACCAGATGTTCTGCAGAGGTGAAATCACTACACTACACAGATCTGAGGTATTTGTACCTTTTACTTTACTTTTTTATACTTCATCTATAGAGAGGGGAATGTACTTTTTACTCTACTACATATATTTTAGTACAGTAGTTACAAACAACTGTATTATTATCTTTAAATGAACATTATAATATACAACATATAAAAATGTAAAAATATATATTAAACTGTTGTAGTAACTAGACATTGAAACTGTATTGTATACTATGATACAGAACTATTATACAGTGCTTTACTTGAGTATTATTATTTAGTTATTTTATATTTCTAACCTATTGTTGTTGATTTTTTTCAAAATACCTGAAACTTACAGTAAACTTACATTCATTATTTTGTATGTACTGCAATTTCGAGGTACTTCTCTATATCGCTATTTAATGTTAGTGCTACATTCTGCTTCCACTCCAGAACCTTTCAGTAGGAACATTTTAATTTGTCTGACGATCCAGTCACTGTTTACAATCTGAGAATAAACTTTCACATTCAAAACATATGATCTATTTTTTAAATATGTACAGGTATTGAAAAGAGAGAAATTTCAGACTCTCATTGTAATGAGGTATTTCTACCCTGAGGTTTTGCTAACGACCTCGTCTTATCTCCACCACTGCAGCTCTTGTGTATGTGTGTGTATGTGTGTGTTTGTGTGTGTGTGTGTGATTGCTCTTGTAAAGTTAGTATTGTCAAACACGAGCAAACACAATCACAGCCCTGAATGAAAGACAGACAGAGGGACCGGGGGGGGAGGTTTACTTAATGGAAAAATCGGGGTCATATAGAAAGCCCTCTCTTTCTTAAGTGTCATCTGGATTTGATTTAATAAATTCCACATATTTGACATGTACTGGCCGCAGGTTTCACCAGGTTCAGCCCCTCACTGGGACAGAAGCAACCTGGTCTATTATTACCCTCTTCACACACACACACACACACACACACATACACACTGGAGCTGGTGTGGAAACATGCCTGTGACCGAAACGCACAGCAACAAATAAATAAGCCCACAAAGCCAAATTATCTGTGACATTAATCAGAGATGTGAGGCATTTTGTACATAGGGAGGGAATGAAAGAGAAAGTAGAAACAGAGAGCTGTGGGTGTGAAAAGGGCTTTTGAGTCTGGACTGGGGTGTCCCGCACCTGCGCTGTCTATTCACCCCACTGTTTACACACTGTCATCCACAATTAACACCTCCTGGGGACTGGGCCGCCTGCCCTCCTCAGGGCCCCTGGACCCGTCCAGGGCCCTTATGGATGCCTAATTGAGCATACCGCTCCGCTGATTGAATTAACAGCTCAGTCTCTGGGACCTTTTCCCCTTCCACTGAGGAGGGGGACTATTCCACAGCCGCATGAGACCCCTGTACCGTCCCACAGAAGAGCAGAGGGGGGGGGTGTTTGGTGGCTGGAGAAAGTGATGGGGTCAGGAGGGGGAGTTGTTGAAACTGTCAGGAAAACGTGTTCCTCTCTCTGTTGGCAAACCGAGGCTGGAAATGTGGACGGGGGGGGGCAACTAAAGGTCTCAGTCTTCACAGGACCACGGAGCTCCAGCCGGGCAGCGCAGAGAGCAGACTGAAAACACTGGACTGATACACTCTTATAACGTATATATAATTGTTTGTATTGATGTTGCATTTGTTCAAGTAGATATTAGAAGCAGACTGATTCTGTATGTAAAACATAGAAATGACATAAATCAGACTGAGACAGCAGAGATCACATCATCATCTGAGCACTGAAAATCCTGCTGCCCTGAGCGAACACCCCCACAGTCTCCTCTTTGGCACGACCCACTGCAGCAGTAGTAAAATATATAAATGTGGAAAGTAAGAATCCCTCTGGGGAGGTGGGAACGCACTGAGGTCGACTGGATCCTCTTTATTTCCACGTCTTCCTCCGCACTTGTCAAACTTCGGCTCTCACGTCGAGCTGAAAATCAGATCTGACTCTTCAGGAGGAATGGAACGGGTGAGTTGATTCCGGCCGAGGCTGCAGACTGTCGGGGTCGTTCAGCCAAAAGTGTGATTGTCTGCGTGTCTCTGTGCGAGCTCCTGACTGAGGTCATGTGTTGCCTCCGTGTTAGAATTGGCTGTTTTAAGGCGAGTCGGCACATAGATCCTGCAAATGGCTCGGATGCTGCCCTAACTCTGTTATTCCAGCTACAGACTTCTTCATCAATCATTTGCTGGTGGACTCTCGGTCCTCGAACATATTTTCCAAAGCTCAGTTTATACTCTGAGGACTTGATGAATACTTTTGGTATTACCGACATGTCAGTAATCATGCATGAAAACTACTTTTTGGGAAGATGAACTTTCCCTGTTCACTTTTCTGGATACCTTTTAGTATTTGCAGAATATGTGAGTTATCCCTGAGCAATTTATGACTGTGTTTCACAATAAGTAAAAAGTTAAAAATGTTTGAACACCTAGTTTCCAAAATGGCAAACTACCAGTAGTCATTACTGAAGTTGTCTAAGAAACAAAAATATGAAAATAATGACAACATTATGAGGAGAAAAGACACCTGGCTGATTTTTACAAATTTGTAGGTTTTTGCTGTTTTTATGAGCGTAATTACGTCATAAACTAAACAGAAACCGCAAAAGTGCTCAAAGCAAAGCAAAAAATACTTCACTCACTATGAATCATATCCACATAATGGAAAAAGAAATATGTTTTTACTTTATTCACTGAAGTTCTTTAAATTTGATTAATCAATTGATCAGTGCCTTGGCTGCAGTAATAGTAAATGTCAATATAGTGTATTTTATAAAGGGTTTAGTATTTGTATTTAACAGAAAATAAATTAAATTAGTTACTAAATTACTTTAGTCCTGGATGTGTTGAATTTTGCATCTGCTCCATCATGAAGAAACATAATAGAAATAGAAATTTGATCATATTTAAAGCCTTTTTTATATGACCTATAACAGAAATGAATGTGTTTTAAATGAATCTCATTGTGGTTGTCCCCATCAGGACTGTGCACCTCTGGACTGGTTCGGTTCCCCGGGCCCTGGCCACCAGCTGGGAGTAGCAGTGGTCTCCATGACCGCTCCGAGCTCCTCACCTCTCGATGAACCCCCCAGTCCAGCTCTGGTGGGTGGGAGCATGCCCAACCAAAAACAAAAACAAAAACACAGAAATTCTGTGGAGCATACCCCTGCAGCAGTGAACTGTGCAGCAACCACCCCATGCCCCACTCCCCTTTGGCCCCCCCTCCCAGACCCCATGCCCCCAGTTAACAAGCCAGCCAGCACGTTCCCTGTTGTCACTTGTTACCCGCTGTCCCCCTGATCGTCTCACGGGCGGGGCCAATTAAATTCGCACTGTTCCCCACACCGGGTCAGAAGTTTAGTGGGTCACCATCACTGCCATTTTCACCCAGAGTTATCTAATCCTGGTTGAACCGCTCGGACTGGACAGAACCAGACCAGGCTGTTTAGATACAAACACACTACATCACTACACTACTGCTATATTATTATTACCTCGTTCAGTAACTCATAAAACTATTAAAACTGATTCTAACAACAATGAGCTGAAACTTTCTCTGACAGACTCTTCACAGAGTGATGGTAATACAGATATTTGGGAGGAAAAAACTTTTTTTAACATCAAATATAAATATAAGGGTTGCATCAGGGTTATCTTTTCTGTTTGTTCTGTTAAATATTATTTTCCTTTCTGCACATAGGCAAACATTAATATCTTGCTAATATCGGAGTTAAATCTCTAAATAAATCATAAAGTGACTTATTTTCTTGCTCCAGATAATTTACATGTTTCATATGCAAACTCAGTCATTGTGAATCCTCCATATTTACAAAACCAGTTAAGATACAGTATCAGAGTTTCAGTATCGAAGCTGTTAAAACCACTGATGATGAAAACCTGTGAATCCTGGTCACTGGGACTCTGACCTCTGACCTCAAACTAAATCTGCTGCACAGGCCTCAACCGGTCGTCACTCAGCACATGATACTGTTTGTCTTTATTAAATAACTCTGAGATCAGGGGCCACATCAGGCCTGTGTGACCCCGACATCTAGAATAACGATTTATGAACCAGGAAAGATTAGAAAACTGAAAATATTCTAGAGTTAAATTGTTTTTAATGAAGCTCGTTATAAGCAGATAATATGCTGCTAATAGAGTGAAGTGAGTTGTGTGTGTGTGTGTGTGTGTGTTTGTGTATGTAGGTGTGTTTGTCCCTCCATCTGTTAACCTGATGCTGCTGCTACACTCAAATCATGAATCTATGATATAACAGCGCCCTCTAGTTGTTGTATTCAGTAACTACAGCGTGTGGGTGGCAGCTGTTACACAATATGGGATTTACGATGGGCCACAGATAGAAAAACTAAACATTATTAGATACGTTCGAGTTTACCACACATTTTGTTTACATAACACATATTTATTGACCGTGAATACAAATAATAATAATGATGTAAATAATAAAGAATTATAAATGATGATGTTAACTGGATGAAATGATGATGAAGATGCTCGTAGAGACACATTGATGGACCGGTCTGCAGCAGCTAGCAACACAACCACCAGTGTGTTGTTGTTGTTGTTGTGTGTATTGAGCCTGATGTGGGTCCGCTGCACCGTGTGTTCAGCAGCTTCCCCACCAGCGGGCGGAGCTAAGGAGGCAGAGATGGAGGGATGATGATGAGGATGATGATGAGGAGAAGCAGGTGGAGACCGAGGGGACGCACTCTGCGCACGGACCAACAACAGGAAGCTGCACAGGAGACGTTTGTGAATCGCAACCTTCCCCGCGGAGCCAGGTTTTCTGTGTCGATCCAGGAGGCCAGGAGGACGCAGGTTTGATTCCCGGTGACAGGCTCCGTCTGCAATCCGCCCTCCTGCAGCTGGAGGATGGCGGCGATGTGATGCTCCTCCGCCGGGTCCACGGCCCGAGGCTTCTCCCCTGAAACCTGATATTATGCGGGGGACAAGGGGCGCTGCACGGATTACAGGGGAACAAAGCACCGGTTCAGAAAGAGCTCTGCAAACTGGCAGGTTAGTGTGTGTCTGTGTGCGTGTGTTTGTGTGTGTGTGTGGTGCGACATGAAATGAAGCCACAGGGATCAGACAACATTCATATTGTCCTCGTTGCAGCGCAGCAAACTGCAGCCGCGCATTAAACACACAATCCGATTCAATCTGTTGGATCAAGAGTCCTTTTCGTTTTTATCTAGAAAATTGTGCATCTATTTTTGACGTGTGTGTGCAGAGGAGGCTGCTGGTGCACAGGAGAAGAGTCCAGGCCTCCACTGTGTGTGTGCGTCCCTGAGCCTCGTAGATCCAACCAGGGATTGGATTTCCATCTTCCTTTTCTCCTCTATCTCTTTATTTCATCTCCCAGTTTTTACTACGAGCTGATGATTTATGTATGTTCTGGGCCCTGGTTTGATTTCTAGGTTGATTGTGTGATGTAGAGTGAAAGATATGAGTAATCAGATTCTCTCAGCCCAGTAACTCTGCCAAAAATAGCTCCTCTATTAAAGGACGGTGGTGTTTGTGTTTTATGTCACTTCCCCCGAAGGGGAAATGTCTCATCTGGTGTAAAATCACTGAGTGCATGAATATGTGCTCATGCATGCGAGCAGACTGAGTTCTGACCCTCCCCCACACGCTGCATCTCTCTTAAGCCTTGGACTGAATGTTATAATCCTCTAATTGAAACCTCGTCCCACTGTTTGATCCAGATGTACCACCCCCCCACTGTCCACTCTCACCCCTCACCTCTCTCTCTCTCTACCCACAGTATCACCCAACTATGGTCGACCCCTCGGAGGCTGAGGAGCAGAACAAGTGTAAAGGTCCACAGCTCGAGACGCCGGCTGTGGCCCCTGAACACCCCCGACTGCCGGAAGAAGCCGAGGGCACAGCAGCAGAAGAGGATGGAGATGCTGGTTTCGAGACGCCGCCCACCGGCAGCTCTGAGCCGAGCCCCTGCCACGCTGCGTCCCCGCCGGCGCCAGACGCTGCCTCTCAGGGGGCGACGCCTCAGCAGCCACAGACTCAGACCGACCCGTCGCCCAAGCTGCACCTGGACCTGTATAACTTTGACTCGCCGGCTGCAGAGGGCAGCCGCTACGTGCTGACGAGCCCCCGCTCTCTGGAGGCATGTGCTCGCTGTGGGGTCAAACCTGTGGAGATGCTGGCCCGGCCGCTCGGCGACTTCGCCCGAGAGGCTCCCGGACGCTCCATGCGCGTCGCTACAGGGATGTTCGAGGTCTACGAGAGGGACAGGCACGCCAAACTGAGGCAGTGCCGGGAGGAGAGGGAGAGGATCGTCCGGGAGGAGAAGAGAAGGATTCAGCAGGCGACAGTCAACGGGGGCAGCAGCCTGTCCTCCTCCTCTTTGGATAAATCCTCCTCTGGCTCCAGTCAGCCTCGGCCTGCCGTGACCTCCAGCTCAGCCCTCGATGCTAGAGCCTCCTCCAGAGCATCAGGTCCAACCTCTAAACCAGGTCCAGATGTTTTATCTAAAGCCTCCAGTCATAGCACCCCCCCCTAAACATGCCCAAGCAAAGTCTCCTCAATCCCACAAAAATGGTTCCACGCCATCATCCAAGAGTTTCCAAGGATCTGCCAAACTTCCTTCGTCCTCCTCAACCGAGAAAGTCAAAACCCAGCGGCCTCTCTCGTCCGGTCCTCCACCTGTAGTCAGGAAGTCCTCCGGTGGTAAATCCTCAAACACTTTCCCCAGATCAACACCAAAACCGCCTTCTTTCCCCAGAGCCAACTCCACGTTAGCATCCTCTGTGTCAAAGCCTGCAGGTCAGAGCTCTGGGGCGCCCCCTAATGGTGTAACAGGAGCAGCGATCTCTCAGCACAACGGACATCTTGGATCTCAAGCCAAGGGGAAAGTAAAAAGCCATTCAATGGAGTCTTTACAGCGAAGGATGGATCCTGTCTGCTGCTCCACCTCCACCACCACCACCAACACCACCACCACATGCACCTCCTCAGAGTCCGGGGCTTCCTCCTCTTACAGTTGGGACGGGGCACGAGATCACTGGGCCAAGTTCTCCAGCCCCCGCGCTCGCACCATGGCGACCTTCAACTCCCTGATGGGTCGCAGCCTCAGCCTGGGCGACCTGAGCCACTCTCTCCAGACGACCCAGAAGGTGGAGCGCATAGTGAGGGAGGTGGGGCGTCGGGGCCTGAAGGCCGTGTCCGAGCGCGACCGCAAGATCGCCGCCTTGATGCTCGCCAGATATCAGGAGGAAGACATCATGAGTCAGACCCGCTACGTGGCTCACCTCCAGTGGGACAGCGAGCGCAGGATGGACGAGCTCCGGCGGGAGCAGGAGGACAGGGAGAAGCAGCGTGCCGTGCTCCAGTGCCAGCGGGTGTGGCAGACACAGGTTTCCATCCGCCAGCGCAGACTGAGCCAACAGGAACGCCAGTCGTCAGCCGCCAAGATGCGTCAGGCCGAGGAGAGCGAGGAGCGATGGAGGGAGCTGGCCGAGCAGCAGGAGCGCAGCCGTCTGCTGAGGCTGCAGCAGGCCTCACGAGAGGGGAAGCATAAGAAAGTTCTACAAGAACAGAACCTGAAGGCGCTGGAGGAGGAGAGGGCGGCCATGCTGGAGCAGGAGAGGCTGCTGCTGAAGGAGAAGCTCACCATGGCCGAGCTGAAGAGGCAAGAGAAGGAGCACCAGGCCCAGGAGGAGAGACTGGGTTTGAACAAGGCAGAGAAGAGACGGCACGCCGCCCTGATACAGGAGATCGCTCGCCGAGAACAGGAGGAGAGGGAGGAGGCGAGGAGGGCAGCGGAGGAGAAGCTCAGTCGCTCCCTGGAGAATTACGAGCAGATCGTGGAGCGTCGAGGGCAGGAGCTGAAGGAGAAGGCCAAGCGTGAGGAGAAGCAGATCCAGAAAGCACGCAAGGCTGCAGAGAAGCGTGAGATGCAGCAGCAGCAGCAGCTGGAGGCTCGGGCCAAGGAGGCCGAGAAGCGAGCCCAGCAGGCGACTCTGGTGGCCGAGGAGAGGGCCAAGGAGAAGGCTCAGCGCGCCACCCAGAGCCGCCAGGAGAAGGAGCGCCTCCAGAAGCTCAACAGGCAGCGCGTGGCAGAGGAGGAGAAGCAGAGGCGCACGGAGCTGCTGCAGTCCATCGAGAGGAAGCTGGAGAAGAGCGAGCAGATCTTCAGGGAGAAGAGGGCGGTGCTGGAGAGCGCTCGCTCCGTGGCCCGGGCCTCGTTCCACGTGAGAGACAAAGTGAGGGAGGAGACCAACATGCGTACGTTTGATAAGATGAACCTGGAGGCGCAGCTGAAGGCCTGCATGGGCGAGAAGTGAACCCAGCGTGTCGGGGTAACTCTGTGCTCCTGTGCCTGGCTCCTGCCTTCGTTATGACCCTCATCACCCAACAGCTTTACCCTCCTCTTCCTCCTCCTCCTCTTCACCCCAACAGTGTTACTTTGTCCTGACATATCTTTACCCATCAGCTGCTTTGATTACATTTTGATCATTTTTATTCCATCAAAGCAAACCAAATCATTTTGTATCATGGATGAAATGAGACTTAGCACCTATATCTTCAGCTGTTATACAGTAAAGTGACTCTAGAGCCTCTGTGGGAACCCAGTAGACCTCATGTTAGACGAGAGTGCAGAGACTCTCTTTCTCTTTGCTCTCTACTTTGTCTCTCAGCTACCGAATGAAAAGAATCATTGTTTACCAGGAAGCACAAGTCCATGACAACTGCAGGGGCTTTTAAAGAAGCACTCCTGTGAGGGGAAGTTAAGCCGAAGAAGAAATCAAAAGATGGTTCTAGAGCCCTGAAGCAACAATGAGAGATCCGTATTTTATACATAAGAAATAAAAACCCAAGTTGACAATCCAGCACAGGAAGTCCGTGTGTATGAGCATCAGAGGACAGTGGCTCCTGCAGTGGAATCACTCTTCCTCCCTCATCTTCATCAAGAGCTACGATAAACAGTGAAGTGCTCTGAGAGACGACCCCCTCTTCACTCTGCTCCAGTGGATCAGACACCAGCAGCTGCCTGGTGCCCGTACCAAGGTCAACAGGTACCAGTGGTTATTTCCTTTACAGGTTATGTAATGTCTGATGTTGTGTTACACTGACGTGGCCTGAAGCGCACAAAGTGGAATTACAGACAGACAGACAGACAGACACATTGAGAGCCAGAAACATAACCCCTAGAACCACCAAACCACCGGGTGGCGCCGGCCCAGGGGCAGATGAAAACACTCTCTAACAAACACCCAAGCCGAGTTTAACAGAGCTCTGGCTGCACTAATCCTACAATCTCTCAGATTGAAAAAAAAAGAGGGCGATGCACCCTGTGATGGAGCTGTTGCCATGGCGATAGAGATGGGATAGAGCAGCAGGAGGTGGATGAGACTGCGTGGGAATATTAGACGACTGCCTGTGGGGGAGCTGGATCTGTGTGGCAGCTCCTTCTGTTCTTGAGAGTTACAGAGAGAAGGTTTGTTAGATTAACGTCAGTGAGAGGCTGAGAAATGACCACAGCCCCCGACCCACATGTGACCAGGAAGTAGAACGAGTGAGTCTGGATTCCTGCTGAGCACCGGAATAAAAGCCAGAATGAGTTTGACATTTGTAGCATAAGCGGAGCAGAGGAGCGGCTTACGGCTCCGGTTGAGCCACACGGCTGCCGGAGGATAATCGAGAGGAGGTGACGTGAGGGTCGAGGGTCAGTGGCAGGTTGTGATGTCATGTGACATGAACACACAGGAACAGAAAACAACATGTACGCAGCTACGACTCTAAAACATGACGTCACCATGACTTGTTACTTTTCATTAAATTCTCAGTCGGTTCAAGTTTTATAACTTTTTGAAATCTCCCTATCATATGACATAATATGTCATATTTTGCATCATAATCATCATGTGTGATTCTATATTTTATATGTTACTGTTTTATCAATTTATTCATGAAGAAATTACATCATGAGCAATTAATATGTCTTTATTTTGCTTTATTTATTTAATTTATTGTTCTAAAAGCCGTTTACTAGCTTTTAATCAACTGATACCAAACTAAACAGGAGGTCAAGATAAAGTGTTTCCCATTTAAATGTGACCTAAACAGAATTCTGTCTTGTGCTGCAGGTCCTGGTCATGTGACCTCAGATCCCCCCCCACACACTCCCCCCAGCTGAACGTCTCTCCTCCTCCAGTGGATCCACATCTGAGTTTTTTCTATTCAACCAGTAACAGTGCCATTTATTGTGCTGCTAATGACGGGAGAAATGAAGAAACTTCCACGAGGTTCAAACAAAGCTTTATTAGCATCAAGCATGTTGCTCAGTCCCTTCAGTGACCCTCCATCTTTCTTTCCTCCTCCATCGTTCTGCTGTCAGGTCACATCTGTACATTATCATCATCTGCTTGCTTCTGTTAATTTACATTGAGTTGCTTGGACAGATTTTCATATGTAGCAATAATGAAACGTTTTAAAATCAGACTCGTCTGAGATCATTGTTGTCATGAACGCTCTGTTAACTCACATCTGGACGAACGAGAAGAATAAAAACAAACATTTTTCGAGATGGACGTGCATCATCTTTTCTATCTGCTAATCAACCTGTTAATATTTTATAATATTTTATACTTGTACTGATTTTATATTCGACACTGCATTTTAGAAAGTGATGAAAACTCTAGAAAGTGAAGGTACGAGTCTACAGTCACACAGACGACCAGTGAGGTCTCTACACTATCATCTCTTCATGTGCTACAGTGTGGTGTAACTGGTGTAACTTATTTACACCAGTTCAGCTCATTTGATCTGTTTACTTCAGTAAAACTTCAGTTTCTACTTAAACATTTTAATTCTCTCTCACCTTTGTGAAATATTGAATAACGTTAGCTGTTAAAATTCTATAAATTAAACCATTTAAGAAGTTCAGAGGGTAAATCTCTTTACATGTTCTTGAAATAGAACATGTCGTGGCTTTAGGTTTAAGTACCTCAAAAATATAAACAAGTACAACACATGAGTAAATATACCTGGCTCAGTGTTATTCACATGTTTGAGGAGGACACTGCTGTTGTAAAATCAAAATCTTAAATAATTTTTCAGTAAAACAGTTTCATGGACGACAGAACAACAGGAACAAAAAATCTGTTCTTTGACTTTTGGTTTTTCAAAAAGTGAAAGAACTGATGGATAAACATGTATTTGATGTTTAATCATGTTACAGACAAAGTTGGGATTTGTAGTCAGACTCCTGAGGACGTAAAAGATGAAATAGTTTTTATTTTATGAAATAGTTTTTCACAGCGCTCTTGGTTTTAAATAGTTTACGGCTTCATTCACATGTTTCTGTTTGAAAACTCATCAACTCTGCTACAGAAAAATCTTCTGTCCACATTGCTCTGGATTTAAAGATTCCGTGGTTCTGTCCACGTCCATCAAGTGTTTTTACAAACTGAATAACAGGTTTATTTTGATGCACTCAGAATTTGTTATAACTTTGGATCAAACTGATTTCTGTGTGTTCCTCTGTGTGATGGGAGGGGGGGGATGAGGTTCTCTACTTCACTGACTGTGAGGAGGTGAAGCTCGGGACCTTCTCTCCTGCGGCACCTCTCTCTCCTCTCAGGTGTTGGAGGCGTCCTTGCGAGTGATGATCTTGTAGACGCTCTGTCGGAAGCTGCTGTCGGTGGTGAGGCGTCGAGCCGTCTCCCTCAGATCCTCCAAGCTGCCGCCCTCAGCGCCGGTGACGGCAAAGGACTGAGAGTGTTTCACTGCAGAGAGACACAGAGAAGTTAGGGATCCAACAGGAAGCTCATTGAATAACATCTAATAAGATAACAGATCACATGAGTCCCTTAGTCTATCAATAGAAAATGAATAGACAGACATTCTCATAATTAATTTAATGATTTGATTAAATGAGCATTAACATTTGTTTATATATGAGTAACAGCTCTATATATTACAAATTGTGTCATTAACACATAACTAGTGTTATTGTGATTCTCAAAATAAAACAAATACACAGTTTGACAAATTTGAGATAAAATAATTTGGAGGTTCAGATTAAAACAGACAAACTTCAGTCTGATATTTGGCTTCAGGGGCAGAATGCTGAGTGATAAGAAAACGTGTTGTGTGTAGCTGTAGATGTGAATCCAGATGGGTGCAGTGGGAACAGGTTGTGTTGTTGTGCTGGTCCCACTCACACCAGTGGCGTCTGGACGCTCTCCTCTGGATGCGGCAGCTCTTGATCCTGCGAGCGGCAGCTTTGTGGAGATACACAGCGTTCTTCATGATCGCTGGAAGCTTCGCCTCGATCTCTGCTGCACAGATACACTCCTCAAAGAACTCTGGACACACACACACACACACACACACACACACAGTTCAGTTACACATCACATCTCTAATTTTTATCATGATTTAATTACACGGAGATGATGAACAGATTGACATTATTTTTTCTCAATTTAATCACAGACGATTGAAAACAAACCAAATTTCTTGTTTTATCATTATTAACATGTAATACATTTTCTGTCCAGATGGAGGCAGTGATAAGAGTGTTTGTGTTTGTGTGTGTCTGACTATTCATCTGTTGGAGTAAATGTGTTGATGTACAGGTCAGGTGTGTATTTCATGTATTCGACAGAGATACTGAAAATAATCTGAATCCAAACCAACACCAATTGAAACTCTGCCATACTATTAAAAGTGACTGGAAACAACTGGAAAGTTACTGGAGTTTTGTCTTAATCTGAATCCACCAGTCAAACTGATCAAACTGGATCTACCACATGCAGATGGGGTGCACTCACTCCTCAGATGAGTCACGTCCCCCTTCATCTTCTCGTCTCGCTCTTTGGTTCGTTCCAGTGAGTTCAGACCTTTCTCCAGATCCTGCAGAGCCTCCTCCGCCTGCAGCAGCTTCTGCTCCAGCTCCACCCGAGACTCGATCTCCACCTGAGACACACAAGCACAGACACACACACACACACACACACACACACACACACACACACACACACACACACACACACACACACACACACACACACACACACACACACACACACACACACACACACACACACAAGTGAAAATGTCAAATCTAACAATTTTAAAGGAAGTGAAAAACAATCCTGTGAAACCATCAATCAGAGGCCTGGTGGATGCTCAAAGTGCTGACCTCATGCTTACTCTGACCTCATGCTTACTCTGACCTCATGTTGAGCTGCTGAGTCATGCTGCTGAGTCATGCTGTGTTACCTTGAGCTCGGCCTCTGTCTGCTGTTTGTCCACAGTGAGCTGACAGAGCGACTGCTGCAGCGTCCGGGCCTGAGACGAGTAGAACTCCCTCTCCTGCTGCAGGTCTTTAGCTCGCTGGTCGTTCTCCTTCAGCCTGAAGCACAAAACACAAACATGAAGCACGACGCATGGATTTATAAACCTTCTACAAACTCCATCAGATTAAAAACGATGCTGCTTTGTTGTGTTTGTAGAGTTACACACTAACACACAAACACACAGACACACACCTGTGATGTAGATCCAAGGTTAACACAGAAAACACAGAGAATTGTATAAAACATAATTTTGCATTTGTGAGACACTGAAATAAATAGTTTGACCTTTGGGGAAATAAACTTGAATAAACTGCCACTTCTTCAATTTCTATATTCTGTGTATAACTCGTCCTATTCTGTTTTTATTCTATCCTTTTTTTAACTGTATTTTTTCTTTTCATGTTCTGCTCTAAAACCCACATTTCCTCCAAGGGGATCAATGAAAGATACAATATGAATATATATTTTTAACAGATGTTTATAAGGTTTCTTTTGTAAGTAAATATAAATATTTATTGTAAAATAAACATGTTCCATCTAAATCTACTCTGACTATGTGAGTGTTTCTGTGTGTGTCTGCAGCAGCCGATGGAAACATGAAGCTGTGAGTCGCTGCTCGACATCAGAGCTGCGAGGTCGATACCTGCTGCCTGTGAGCGGCGGGTGGTTCAGGGATCAATACACATTTCCACAAGTAGTCACATCCTCCGAGCCATTAGCAAACACTGCAGCTGGAAACAGCCGAGTTCGACCCTCCGGACGATGGAGCACAGTCTGAAGCTCAGAGTTTCTCTCGAGTGAATCAATCAGAGTTTCCAGCTGGAGACAAGTTGTTAGAACATTCAGAGTCGCTCACTTCTCGTCGGCCTGCTCCTTCTCCTTCAGCAGGAGCTTCATCTGCTCCTCGATGTGTCGCAGGTCCTTCAGCAGATCTCCGTCCCCGAGCTCCTCTCCCTCCTCAGACGACTTCCTGCAGGAGCTCTCCCCCTCCTGCTCCTTCTCCTCCTCGGCCTGCTCCTGCTCCTTCACCCCCAGGAGCTCCAGGGTTCTCTGCTTCTCCTGAGACAGCTCCTGCAAAACACAACCACAGACTCTCAGTGCATGAAGAACTAGAGGAGCAGAGTGCTGCGTGTAGCACATGTTAATGTTATAATGTCTCATGTTTATTTAATTAAATCAAAGTCCACTTACTGGCTCTGCTGGTTAATGCTCCGGGAAACGCTTCAGTGTAAATGGACCTGGAGTTCAATTTAAAATCTGTGCGTTGTTGTTTATGTTTCTTTGTTTGTTTTGTTTTAATTCTTAGTTTGTTTTGTTTTTATTTCTTTGTTTGTTTTGTTTTTATTTATTTGTTTCTTTTGTTTCTTTTGATTCATTTGTTTCGTTTGTTTTGTGTTGTTTTGTGTTGTTTGTTTTGTTTTTATTTATCTGTTTCTTTTGTTTCGTTTGTTTCATTTGTTTTGTTTGTTTTGTTTGTTTTGTTTTGTGTTGTTTGTTTTGTTTGTATTTCTTTGTTTGTTTTGTTTTGTTTTTATTTCTTTGATTGTTTGTTTTTTTACTCCTAAAATCCCTCATTTGTCAACATGTGAAATATTTATTTAAAACTAATTTTACTCTTAAACATATTACAAATAATTTATTCTATATGGAAAAAGAAAATGTCAAAAGAACAAAAGTTTGTACTTAACAAATAAAACCACAGAGAATTAGGCCACATGAAAAATCTATTTGCATTGAAATATGTAAAACCTGACGTTCAACAGGATTTGAGCCTGATGGATTTACCAGCTGATATTTAACAGATGAATCAACCTTCACAGAAGCTGCAGGAGAATCTGTGGAACGTGGATTTGAACTTTTCTTCTCATACCTCGATGGATTTCTGCAGCATCACAGTCAAGCTGCTCAGCTCCTCCTTCTCGCTCTCGACTCCCTTCAGGGACCGAGTGGTTCCGTCCAGGTCTCTGTCAAAAACACAAGAAGTTACTTCACAGGCTGGACTGACGCTGCTGGACGTGACCAGACAACAGGAGAGTTCTTTACTGTTTGATTTGCTCCTGTTCGGACTTCAGCTCCAGAACCACCTCCTCGAACTTCATCTTCTCCTCCTCCAGGACCTGGTTGAGCCGCTCCAGCTCCTGCACGTGAAGAAACACACAATCAGTGTCGTCACAGACAAACTGAACGATGAACTCAAATATTAGATCTTTATCGAACTGGAGAAAAGTGACAAAATCCTTTATTCTAATAAGTGAATCTTGAAAAGTAAAAGATTCTGTGACAACGTGAGAATAGAAGTGAAATAATCAATTAATCAATCAGGGGAATTATTTATGGACAAGAATGATTCATATAAACATGAATTACATCTAAAGTTCACTTAGAAATACAAGTTTTAATCCTTTTACTGCTTCTTCAAAATCATCTACGCAGCACACTCTAAAGCCAAGTTGTTGTTGTTGTTGTTGTTGTGAGTGAACATGTCTCACCTCTGTCTGCGCCCGCTGTTGACTGAGCTCCTCAGTTTCTTCCATCAGTTTATCTTGAGTAAAATGAAACACAACAGTTTCTCACAAACAACACAAACAGCTTCATGTTGGTTCATCTTCTCAAAGAGCTCAGACACGAGGTCCTCCATGTTTACCCAGGTACTCCTGCTTCTCCTTGGCCAGCTGCAGCCCCTGAGCCTCCAGGCTCTCGATCATGGCCTCGCCCAGCTGAGAGTTCTTCCACGTGCTGGGGATGGGGTGACAGTTAAACACACTGTTGCTTCAGAAGTTCAGGATTTCTAATAGTTTTCTAGTTTTGTGTCACATCACTCACACTTTGCCCGACTCCTGGAGCATCTCCATCCACTGGAGCTGCTCCTCCTCGGACTCGGCAGCCAGGACGATGGTTCCCTGAGGAGCAGATCAACAAACGCCTCGTCAACAATAACAACAAACAAAATAAAGATGATGCAACTCGCTCGTGTCCCAGTAACTTCAGTTTGTTACGTCTCCTGTTTGTGTCTTGATCAGTCGGATTCTTCACGTTTTTACTTTTATGAAAGAAGAATTAAGAAAGTTCTGCTCAGCTCAACAGATGAACTACTCTAAATACTACTAACTACTACTCAGAATTTCAAGGAACTCGTTTTGTTAGTTTTTTGTGTAGTCCTACTGACAGTTCAACAATCATATGGTGTGTATTTATTTATATTTACACCAGAACCTCCTTGGTGAAGGTAACTTTGTGTATTTTTTATCACACGTCGCCTTCTTTGTGTTTATTTGTGTTGATCTGTTGTGTGTCTGCAGCTGCACGTCTGTGAGTCTGATGCACGATGAGGAGACGAGGTCATTACAGTGAAGTCCTCCAGGTTGATGACGATGGCAAACGGCATCCCCATGTTTTCATGAGCCGACACCACACATCCTCCCAGAGGGATCACGCCCTGAGACACAAACACATAACACATACCATAATAATACATATATCATATCATAAATCATCTCAATATGAGTCTGGATTATTACACCAGGAACAATATCTCAGTTTTTAACAGCAAGAAAAAAGCTTCTTCATTTTTAAAAATTATAACCAAACCCACTTGTTGAGGTGTATGTGAGAAAACTTGTCTTATTAATAAAATAGGCAAAAAAAACCTTAACGTTAATATCTAAATATTTAAAATGTAGATATCCATGTGTTCCTTCTCCTCCCCCTCACAGTGTCCGTGTGGTGGAGGAATCAGCCGCTCACCTTCGGGTGGATGTTGAAGTATCTGTTGCTGTCGAAGCTTCTCTTCTCGCTCTCGGCGTAGTAGAGCAGGAAACTGTCCTTGATGATGAAGAACCTGTTAGCCAAGGAAGAGGATAAAGCAAACTGTTGGACTGTACCTTTAAATTTGTTTAAAGCAACACTGTACAACTTTAACTGAGGATCAGCGCCCCCTGCTGCCACACGTGGTGTCTGTCGAGCTCTGACAGAAGACTCCCACTCACGGAACAGTGAATATTACCCATGATCCTCAGATCTACAGTTCAGCTTCACTCTTCAACTTGCTGGAGCTGATTCTGACAGATGAAGCTGTGACTCTCAGAGATCGAACTCACCAGAGTCACAAGAAGATGAAACATTCTCACTCACTCAACCATCAAACTCAATTAGAAGCTGATTTATTGAGGTTTGTCTCCATCATGAAACCGGATCGATTTTAATCTGGTGATGAAAAACTGAATTCCCAAACCCACTGAGTCTCTGTTTTGGCAAATTCAAATTCTTTCGACCTTTATGACGGAAGCAAAGGTCACATGACTGTGCTGCAAATGGATTCTCTGGATCTCCTGTATTGTTGTTTGAACCGTTATGTAAACTAAGAGCATCATCGTGACATAAGGAACCAATCCAGGCACTTTACCGTCCAAATATATTCTGTCAGGATTCAGTGAGTCCGGGGAAACGTCTGAGCACTGGTTGATCTGTCGTTACATAAAACATCCTCTACCAGAGTCTGGCTTTAAAACCCCGACTGGGAAAGATGATAATAATTCAACAGGAGGAAAACTCACCAGACATTTTAAACTGTGGCTGGAAAAGCAGATGAAAATGAAATAAAGATTTAAAGGCGTTGATCTGTGAATTTTTAATGTTTTTATTGCCGTTCAGAGGAAAGTAACTTCTAAAAACTAAATAAAAATATGATTTTCTCTAAACTTGCCCCAGAGTCCGACCATCATCTTTCCATGGAGGCAGAACAGCAGCTGCACCGACGTGAAGCTCTTTGTGGAGTTAGAAGATAAAAATGAACCTCAGACAGAAATGGAACCTCACCTGCGGGACCACTTGGCCGACGGGCGTCCGAAAGGCCTCTTCCACAGGACGCCGTGCAGCTGCACCTTGGTGCTGATGTCCAGCCGCTCGCTGTCCGACTGCTCCATGGACGTCCAGGGCGAGAGCAGAGAGCTTCTGGACGAGGACGAGAACATCCTCTCCGACAGCAGCTCGCCCTGGGAGGTGGAGCGACACGGGGGTGATCAATAGAAAAATCAAGCAGAATAGTCGATCAATGACAATTAGCTGGATGACACCCGGTGGCACACACACACACAGACACACACATAGAGAGAGCGACACACACACACACACACAGATGTGCATGTGCAGCTTCAATACAAAGCAGGAAAAGTAGCAAACAAATTCCAATAAGTCAGCCGGGTGGAAAGATGCAGCTGCCAATAAACTGATCGGCTGGAGGCAGACTGACGGCAGAGACCAGAGGAAAGCAGGGATGACAGAGGGATGGAGAGGAGAGGGAGAGGGAGAGGGAGAGGAGAGGAGAGGAGAGGAGAGGAGAGGAGAGGAGAGGAGAGGAGAGGAGAGGAGAGGAGAGGAGAGGAGAGGAGAGGAGAGGAGAGGAGAGGAGAGGGAAAGGAGAGGAGAGGAGAGGAGAGGAGAGGAGAGGAGAGGAGAGGGAAAGGAGAGGAGAGGAGAGGAGAGGAGAGGAGAGGAGAGGAGAGGGAAAGGAGAGGAGAGGAGAGGAGAGGAGAGGAGAGGAGAGGAGAGGAGAGGAGAGGAGAGGAGAGGAGAGGAGAGGAGAGGAGAGGAGAGGAGAGGAGAGGATGGGTGAGGAGAGGAGAGGGAGAGGAGAGGAGAGGAGAGGGAAAGGAGAGGAGAGGAGAGGAGAGGAGAGGAGAGGAGAGGAGAGGAGAGGAGAGGAGAGGAGAGGAGAGGAGAGGGAAAGGAGAGGAGAGGAGAGGAGAGGAGAGGAGAGGAGAGGAGAGGAGAGGAGAGGAGAGGAGAGGAGAGGAGAGGAGAGGAGAGGAGAGGATGGGTGAGGAGAGGAGAGGGAGAGGAGAGGAGAGGAGAGGGAAAGGAGAGGAGAGGAGAGGAGAGGAGAGGAGAGGAGAGGAGAGGAGAGGAGAGGAGAGGAGAGGAGAGGAGAGGAGAGGAGAGGGAAAGGAGAGGAGAGGAGAGGAGAGGAGAGGAGAGGAGAGGAGAGGAGAGGAGAGGAGAGGGAAAGGAGAGGAGAGGAGAGGATGGGTGAGGGAAAGGAAAGGAGAGGAGAGGAGAGGAGAGGAGAGGAGAGGAGAGGAGAGGAGAGGAGAGGAGAGGATGGGTGAGGGATATCTGAACCCAGTCGATACGTCCCAGCCAGTAAAAGCTGTTGTTCACGTACTGTGGTCACAGGACAGGTCTCCAGCTCCTGGCAGCTCTCTGGTCTCTTCTTCCCTCCGAGCATCTGCCGCTGCCGCTCGGCTCTCGAGCAAAGAGGATGGAGAAGCCGAGCAGTTAACATGCAGCTTTAGAGTCGTGAGTATCAGATTAATTCACAGAGCATGTGTCAAGCTGGACGGACACCAGATTATAAAGATATTAACAGCTCAGCCGCTTCACAGGAACACGGGAGGAGACAGACTGGTTTTATTCAGTTTGAAGGGAATTTAAAGACTATTTATAAACAAGGTCTCTGAAATATTATGTTTACACTTTGAATTTAAGGGAAAAGTCTCATTATTTGTGAGTAAACATTGAGTTTACTTAACTTGGGGAATTCAGTGCTTTGTACAGAGAACTGATTCTAATAAAGCAAACACGTGTGAATCATTAATAAAAACAAAACCAGCATCACCAGTTAAAAAAAAACCTTGAATTTTATTGTCATAAAACACTTTTTGCTTTTACAACTGATTTTCACATTCAGAAATATGGAAATAAGGCAGACTCATTCTGGAATGGCAGAAAATGAAAGAAAAAGAAGAAAAAATAAAGAAAACGCAGACAGAAACAATTCCAAATATTAACCTGATCCCAAAACTCTCTGGATTCAACGTGTGACGTCATCACTTCCTGTTCGTGACGAGTGAAAAGTTCACCTGCAGATATTTTACAGTTGTTTATCAAGATGTGTGATGAGACATGTAAACATGAACAAAGTGAAGTTTAAACATTTCAACATATTTTGATCATGAGCAGAACATCTAATAAATACAATATTTGACCTGATTAAACATTATCTCATTTATTTTGATTAGATTTTTAAACATGATTTCACTTTGAAAGGGCAGGTGCTGACAGCCAATCAAATCCCAGTATTTTACATATTTAAATTCACCCAATAAAAAAACCTTTAAACATATTAAACATGTTCAGAATCACAATTAAACAAACCGTCAACGTCCTAAAACCTAGTTCGTCCTAAACATGGACTTTCCTCTAGCTCTGAGAAACAGATGATCAAACAGGTTTTTATGTATTTCGTGATATGAATCCTTCTTTTTACCAGAGACAATTAACCGGAGCAGTATTTAATTATTACCACCTCACTGTGTTTCCACTCTGATGACTTCACAGACATTTTCATTTCACTTCACATCACTGTTAAACGTTTTAGAAACAGTTCATCCATCTTTCCTTCAACTTCTTCCTGAAAACGTGACCGGACGTGAATTAATCTTTAAAGTGTGATTTGATGAGATGGTTGTTTTAACTGGATCTGTCCAACGTGATCCTCCTGCAGACGCCGTCCTGATGATGAGTTTTATTAATGTTTAACTCTCAATAAATGAGCTTTAACTTTAGTCGCTGTTTATTAAGTCTGAACATTAAGTGAAATACTTTCGTAGTAGTTTCCAGACGTTGGATTAATCAGGCATCACAAACGAGCAGAGAATATAATCGTTAGTTCCTTGTAAAATCTTCCACTTTGTGAAATGTGAGGATTTTCTGGTTTTGTCTCGTCTCCACCAGATCAACTGAACGTCACATGATTATATTTTGGTTTCTCGGACTCACATCACACCAGTGAATCCTGAATCAACAGTAGGAATTGAAAACCATGAAATCTCAGCAGGGCTTCAGAGGAAGTCGCACACTCATCATGTTGGCCGGCGTGTTTTTTTTTCTTCCCTTTTTGTTTTTCATAAAAAATAAAAACAGTCATGCAGCTGCTGGTCGGCACATGACTCGCCCCCTTCCCTCTCTCTCTCTCTCTATCAAGCCGGGGAGCTAAACCCCCCCACGGTGAATTTCCTCTCGTCGTAGAAGCTTCGGAGTTAAAGGACGAGTCGAGTGTGAGATCTTTAAATATTTACATTTAACAAAGAGCGTCTGTCACCTTCTGTGTCTGTACTGCAAAGTTCCTCCCTGTCAAAACAAAATAAAAAATAAAAACTATAAGCAGTTCCATCTCACACAGGAGACGATGAGAGTTGTAGAAGGAAGAAGTTGCCGTGAATAAAGTACATATACAAACACATGAGGGCTGTCATTCAGACTCACAACATCAATGAGTCATGACACAAAAGGAAGAATCCACCTGACGCTTTAATGCATCAACTGTTCTTTGCAGTTGAATCACATGACAAACCGCTCTGAGCCACTTTCAGACTCGGCTGCACTCCGGAGGAAAAGGTGACTTTCAGTTTTTACAAGTATTGTTCAGGTATAATTAATAAATCCTCGAGGAGCAAACTAAATATATTTCCCCAAGAAATCTGTAAATGTGTGTGTCCTCCTGAGCCGAGGGTCCCGACACGAAAACCTTCACCTGCTGGAATCCCCACCTCCTAATAAACAACACAGTCACTTATCAATACAGAGTTTTCCTAACAACCATTTATGATTCACCTCCAAGTTACACAGAGCAGAAATGAACACATCCAGAAGGTTATCAGGTCAAATAAAGAGTTGTTGGGTCAGAAATCTAAACGTGTTCATTTGTAGAAAACACACAACAAGTGTCCATGATGACAATATCCATTTACAAACTGTAAAGCGCTGTTTCATCGGGGCTGTTCCAAACTTGCAATTATGGCACTTGATAATCAGTTCAAATTATTCAGTAATTTAGAGAGAGCTGTACAGTTACACACGATTTAAAAAAACGTCCTCAGCATCACAAGCTTGATCTTAATCTCACTGTGCAGCGGCCGTCGAGCAGAACATCACAGGAATCTAAATCAGAGTTGATTCTCTGACTTTGGACAAGAGACGATAAAGGAACACTGGAAACTCCACAGTGACGTGAATAGACTGAGCCGCCCGGTGGCCTGCGTCAGAACAGGATCAACACATACAGCAGCTGTACCAGGATCAGTCGCGGGTGTCAGGAGAAAACCACCGTGTTGTGTGGCGTCGATTTCATTCAGCTCTTACTCCCCGAGCATCATTCACACCCCAACTCCGGTTCTGAGTCATGAGATTTGCCCGAGACGAGCCTGGTCCCCCGCGGTCCATCAGCCGACAAGCAATAAGACATTTATATCCACCCAGTTTGAAGTCTCTGTTTCAGCTTCGCTCCCTGTTCACCCGTCTGTAGCCCCGCCCCGAGCCGGGCTCTAGTGGTGGTGGCCCACAGACAGCACCAGTGGAATGAGGCAGCCCAGCACCAGAGCTCCCACCTCCACCTTGCTCAAGCCTTTCCCTCCGTTCCCTCCGGCGGCAGCGTGGCTGTGGCCGCCGCCCCCCCCCACCTCGGGGAGGACGTGGACGGTGGCTACGTACAGGAAGGTGCCGGCGGAGAAGAGCATGGCCACACCGGTGGCGTTGATGTCTGACAGGGCCTCTTTGCTGCTCTGTGACAGACAGAAACAAGGCAGAAACTTTCAGATCAAATGTTGATGAAAAGCATTTGTTGAACCTTTTTGTTTTATCGTAGCTGATGAAATTCTATTCAATCTCTTGTAATAGTCTTGTGCCCTGACTCATATTTGAGATTCCTGTATTGAGTAACACATTCTCTGATGACAGCTGCTTTGCTCAAGACTGAGTGACTTTCAAAATCTGTTTATTACTGTGAAACTAAAATAAAACAGTTTTTGTTGCTCTGAAGAAATGTTGAAATCCCCACAAAAATGTCATGAGAAATGACAATTAGAATATAAAAACATAGATTTATGTCTATTTACTATAACATTTACCTGACTGAGGCCTAAAAACGTGAGCATGGCGAGGACAGGCGCCGCCAGGGCGAAGACCAGGAGATGTCTGCGGATGCGGTTCCTCTCGAGACCAGCGTGCATCAGGAAGGACACCAGACCGAACGCTGCCGGAGCCTGAAGACCACAGAGCAGCACCGGTCAGATTCAGGTTTACAATGAGCTGCTGCTTTTTAATGTACATTTAAGAAGATGGAGGTTGCTGAGGAACAAAACTCGGGAATATGCAGTTGGATCAATATTGGGGTCATTAACTGTTTTACTGTGACACTGTTCACAGTTTACATCCCCCTCCCCTCACTGTTTCCCTTACAATGATCTCATAAACAGCTTCTCTGAAACCCAACTGGTCATCGTAACAGAGAATTTCAACCCCTGCGAGTTTGTTATTATTAATTAAAACACAGATTACTCAATAAAACATCAGAAAACATCACTGGCTACCAACAGGATAAAGTACAGAAGCTCATGCTCACAGATCTGATGCATGCCTGATCTTTTTGAAAGTAAAAACAATGATGTGAACCATGATTACCTTGTGCAGCATGATGGCCACGAAGACGATGAGCTGCACGCTGGTCTGAGAGGTCGAGGCTGCAGCTCCGAGCGCCACGCCGTCAGCTGCAAGCACAGATTACACATCAAGGACTGGAGAGGATATTGTTTAAGAAAATAACTGAGCCCTGTTAAAAACACAGAATAACCAGACTGGGGCTTCGATTGACTCTGGTGCTCAGTTCCATGTGAGAGACACTTTAACAGTAAATTATAAACTGGTCACACAGGACATATTAAAAAATAAAAGATTAGTTCATTAAACTTAGGAGTAGGGATGAGCAGGTTTTAGAGTGAATTATGTCAAACTGGATTTGCCTGATCACACCTGCAGTGTATTTGTTGAACTCTTCTGACAGGTGAATGAAGCCGGACTCACCTGCAGCGTGGACCACCAGACCCAGGGTGGTGGTGATCTTTGAGGAGGCGGCTCTCGCTGACTCTGGATCTGAACCAGACAGAAAAAAAACACCCGGTCAGAAATACATCAAACTCATCATCACAGCATCTCCACACAGAATATCGTGGTTTCATGTGTTTTGCCTTTTAAAAACTGTTTACAGAGCATTTGCAGCTTAGATAAAAGCACCGAGGTGATTTGGCTCCGAGCGTGGGAGCATCCGGGGAAACAGGATTTGCCGTTGAGCTGCGTGGAGGCGATTTGAGTGTGAGTCAACTAAATCGTTTTCTTCCAGATTATATTAAACCAGGAGGAAACAAATAACAAAGCTACTGTCACTAACCTCCACCTCCCAACCACAGTCTCCACAAAGACTTCCTGGATCTGTTCATTTCTAACAATCAAATCCAATTCACTGCTTTGACCTTTGCACTTGTTCCAACGCTCACCTTCAGCGGTGCTGTGCACGTGAGCGCTCCCGATCTGATCCACCAGCAGCATGAAGACGAAGCCCAGAACCAGAGACACGCCGATGCAGGCGTGGAGATGCTCGTGACTGTGCTCGTGTTTCTCAGCGACGCCGAGGGCGGCGGCTGCGTTCACCTTCGAGTCGGACACCTCGGAACCCCCGACCTGGCCGGGGCTGTGATGCCCACCTGCAGACACACGAGTGAGGAGAGAACAGAAAGAGATTCACTGTTAAATCACATAAACATCTTCTAGTTGATGACAGAGCGGCTCAGAGAACTTTCACACGTGTGGACTTTCTCCTCAACTCAGCTAAAATGCAAATGATCCCAAAACAAACATTTGTGGTTGACACGGTCGAGTGGTTGTATTTAATATTTGATCTGTTCACATATGTTATATTTATATATGTCTACGCTCTGAGTATTTTACATCCCCATACTAACACTGGGTAAAGCCTTAAATGGCTCAATTCTTCTTGATGTGAATTTCATAAGATGTTGATGTGACTTGTTTCATATAATTGCTGCAAATTCATGTCCTGACCTGTATTTACAGTATTTAAGCTTCGTACTCCTGCCATCGGATTGGGTGAATGCATTAATACGCTGATACAAAGTGGTGTCAATGAGCGTATAAGCACGTCACTTGGTTGTACCTGTGTGTTTTTCTGAGGCACTCCTCACAGGCTGACACAGACTTTTTTGCTTTTATTAGAAACGTTCAGCCACATGTTCGATGTCTTTAACCGGTCGACCAACAGGACGTTAAACCTCAAATCCTTTAAAACTTTGGACTCTGCAGGTCAGGAACCTCGAACAGGCGCTGACACAAGCAGAGTACAAACATGAACAAGATTGTAAAGGAAAAAGAGAACACTAATATTCCAGCTTAAACTAGTTTAATGTGCCTATAGTTTACTTTTAGTAAATGTTCCCACGAATGCCTGGAAAGTTGCACTGGTATAAAGTGTGTAAGATTAAGGTGAAAAGGATTAATTGGCAGAAACTAAATATATAATTATCCTAGGGATGTTTTCATTTGTGTTTCACCTAAACTGTTCGAATTGTTGTTTTCTTTACTCTAGAATGAACCTTTTATATTTAAATACTTTATATTTACATCAGGAGCGGCTCCTTTCTACGGAGGCAGTCATGTTGTTGTTTTTTACAGTAGCCCAGACTGGACAAACTAAACACCTTTTGAGTTTTTATGAAAACAGGTTCTCCTTCATGTTTGCAAGGGGAGGGTGAGGTGAGATGTATTCAGCTGCAACGTGACACTTCACCACTAGATGTCACCACATCCTACACACTGAACCTTTAACACTTGATCCCAAATAGATCCTGAGAAGTTCAAAACATTTAGGCTGCAGCAGAGAGACACTTTGATAAGAACACACAATATAACCAGTGTGTTGGTGAACCGTACCTTCAAGGATCTCTTCATAGAGAGCGTGGACCCCCTCAGGGATGATCACAGCCAGGGCAGTGCCACAGAGGAGCCCCGCTCCCAGCACCGTGATCAGCTTCAGCTTCTCCTGCAGGAACACAAACACACAAACCAGTGAGAAGACTCACATCGATTCACACTGGATGACAACACGGTTCATGGTGCAGGAGGTCAACTTCTTCACAAGCAGCTGTTGATGGAGTTAGCTTCCAGATGCTAACCCCTGGAGGAAGCAGTGGTCCTAGCTGGTTGACTCACCTCGGAGAAGTTGACAGCCAGAGGTATCGTCCCGGCCACGTAGCATCCCACCAACATGGCCAGAGACAACAGGCTGATCGAGCTGAAGTCGTCCATGACTGTTAGCTCCTTGTTCTCTTGGGCTAATCTGCTGCCGAGCTACACCATGAAACCTGCAGCTACACAGTGAACACGTGCTGCTGTGGTGACGTTAACATGCTGGTTGAACCACAGTTATACACCGAACATCCACGTCGGCTCGGACCCAAGACGCTGCAGCCTCTGGCCTCGGGTTCGCGATCGTTAGCTGATGCTAAGCTAACTTAGCTTCGGTGAGACCCGGTGCGGTTTGAACTTCACAGACGAACCGACACCGGACACGTTGATCCGCGGACGCTTCGTGAGGATTCAGTGTTCAGGGGGAATAACGCAACTTCCCGGACCTGGTTAGCAGCTAGCAGAGATGCTAACGGCACATCCGTGTTGTGAGGTGCCGATTGTGAAAGGTGCTTCCGGGTCAGAGGTCATCCCGTGAGACAGCTGCCACGTCTCCGAGGGGGAGGAGCTCTGTGTTTACATGTTTTTACTGTTTTATTTATTTTTAACTGAGAATTAGTATGTTACATGCCTGTTTATAGCTTTTTATTATAAAGTCTATCATTGAGCAAGTTTTATTTTTGATTGAGCACTATATTTTGTTTCATATAAGGTGGAAAAAAGGATATTTTCTCTTCTGTCCTTTAGATATGTATGTCACATGTTTTTGCTGTTTTATTTATTTTAACTGATCATTTATCTACATGTCTGATTATTGAACTGTCACATCAGTTGTCAGCATCTTCATTAACACATGTGTAAAACAGATGTATAATATCAATTCAACTCCCCATTAATGTTGTAGTAATAGAAGTCTGATCATTTTTTTATGATAAAAACAAGAAGGGGAGATATTATATCAGTATTTCCTCCTAGTTCATTTCCCTCAGGATCATTAGAGTATCTATCTATCATATATAAAACCTGTTGTCAAGCATTATGATTTTTAAATCCAGCTAAATAAAGGTAGCTAAGATATCTAAAGAAAACCAGACAGTTAAAAAAAAAGCATATTTATTAGTTCACACAATGGAGCAGTGCCTCAACATGACGACAATAAATCAAAGCTGAATGTGTCCAAATTATTGCAGAACAGACGGGTGACATGAAACTGTTTTTCTGCCTCAACGAAGGGGAAAATATAAAACCTAAGTTTTACCATGCAGATTGTTGGTGCAAATTCTGTATGTTTGCAGGCCAGAGTTTCCCCAAACACACACAAACACACACGCATACACACTCACACACACACGGCAGCAGCTCCTTGCTGAAGGAATGGAGGGGTGCATGGGCCCATGTTTACAGACTGGACCAGAAAACTGCAGGTGGCAGAGCTGTGAGCTGAGGAAGTCAGTCCGAGTGACCTGGTCTTTATTTCGCGAGTCCGATCTTCTTGGCTTCCGTTTCATAAATCAACAGCCTCCACATCTTTACTATGAAAACTTCTGCTTCTTCATCCAGAACCTAAACACAAACAGATCATTAATATTCACTGCTCACGAAATCTATGCAATGAATCCATTTTGGGACGTGGAGGCTCAACTTACCATAGCAACATCATCAAGAATACCCTGAGGGGTGCTGTGAGCCATCACCTGGGAAGAGAAGGACAAGGACGTTCGCTAACAGTGAGCAACTGGATATTATATATGAATTCAGGTTGATTTAATTTAAACTATTGTAATAACTTGAATGTTTTTCATGCTCTAAGTTTTCCTGATGAAAAGTTATTCAAGTTTTCAGTTCAGAGTTTCCAGGAATCATCACCAACCTTTGAACAGACAAACTCAACGAGAGTTGCTTCCTCCTCGCCAATATATTCAATAATCTTCTTATTAATCCAAGGCTTAATGCGACGATCCATCAGAGTCTGCAGAGAAACAATCAAAACACCCAATGGTTTAAAATTTGAGTTATCACATGTTACAATATTTACTTACTTCACTCAACATTTAAGAAAATAAAAACAGTCTGAAATCGAAACTGTCCAAGCTCATTACCGAGTCGACCATAGTCCAATCCAGAGGGTAGGAGAACAGCTCCGGTCTGGCTGTGGGGATCTTCTCAATAAGGCTCTTTATGTGCTTGCGTTTCTCTTCTGTGTTGATGTTGCCTTTGGCCCCTGGCAATTCAGCCCCGTCCACTCCCAGACTCTTTTCATCATCACCATAGTCCAGTGGAACCAGTTTCCTCTTGCGAGGCTGCTCATCAGCCTCCTCCTCATCAAACTTGTTGAAAACACTTTCCACAGAGGCCAGTTTCTTTCGCTTTACTACGTTGGGCTGGCTGGGACTGTTGGTGGCCCCTGGAAAAGAGAAACAGGAACACGGTCAGTTTATTCTGGCACAAATGTGTAAAGCTAAAGAAAAGGATCCTCTTGTGTCCCACATTTGCTTCTGCACTCACCCAGCTTGAGGCTGACATTGATCTTCGGCCGATTTTCCTCTGGAGGCTGGACCTCAGGCGAGTTCTCACCAGGAATGATAATTCCGCAGGGAGATTCGTTACCGGGCGTGTTAGGGGTCGCATTCCCACTGGCGGAGGACACTGAGGGAGCAGTACTGATTGGTCGCATTATGGGTTTGAGTTGCGGCTTGGCTTCTTGCGAGTCCTCTCCGTCGTGGTAGTCATCCTCCTCCCCTTCCTCCACATCGTCGTCTGAATGCTGAGGAGGGGGTCGAGGCGGAGGCGGCTCCACGGGCCTCCCTGATCCTCTCTTTTCCCGTTCACGGTCTCTATGAACCTTCTCCTGGATTACCTCCTCCTCAGGTTCCAGCTTCAGAGGGGGCTGTCGTCTGCGTTCTGCCTCCTCCTCCATCTACACAAAAACACATCACAAAAGACCGGACTTCAGTCTCTTGTACATGTCAGGAACTCGTGTGGGACTGTTGGCATTTCAATGATTGGTGCACTGAGTCAGACTCACCCTCTGCAGCTCAGCATCAGGGTCAGGGTGACCCTCAGCAAGAAGTCGCTGTCTGATCTCCTCATGCTCCTCCTTCTCCCTCTTTCGGTCTCGCTCGTCCACCTCGGACTCCTTTTCTCGGTCACGAAGTCGCTTCTGCAAAGCACTGCCTCTGAAAACGAGAATAACAGCATATGAAATGACCTGAGGAGTGAAACAGAGTGCCCCCCTCCCCTGAAAGAGCAGACAGAAGGTTACCTGTAGTATTTGGGGTCGTCTCTGTCGTCGTCGTAATCCTCAAGGAATTCTTTGAGTCTTTTGGCTTCTTTCATCTGATTTTAAACAAGTAGTATAACAGCAAATATATAAATCCTGCAAGGAACTCTCAGAGATCTGATGCGATAAAACTACTTGTTAAAATTTAAATCTGGTGTGTATATATTTACGTTTACCATTTCGCGTCGCCTCTCGTCATCCCTCTCCATCTCTTTGCTGTAGTCACGTGATTTCTTCCTCTCACGGATCTCCCAGTTTTTAAGGCGCTTTAAGAGACCACACTAAAAATTAATAGACATTCATTAAATTAATTCAAAGGTCAAATTAGAAGAGTTTTATCTCCCTACTTCCTGGTAAGCTGCCTCCTTGTCTCGAAGCCTCCTCTCAAGTCTCCTCCGTTCGTACACGTCCTCCTCATCATCCTCCCTGTCTCGTTTTTTATCGTCTCTCGCCCTCTCTCTGTGAAAGACACATTAATGCTTTTGGTTCTTGAAATAAATGTGAGTTCAAATAATAGAGAAAATTTAAAGAATGACTTAAAATTTTCATTAATTCCTTTGACCTTTGTGTTATTATTTTAAACCAGAAACCAAATCAGAGGAGAAAACTATCGAATACAATCTGATTATCTGGCTACTGATTCAAAACACTACTGCTGCCTGTGAAAGATGCAATCATACTTTAAAATGTCATCAGAATCTGACTGTTGTGACTGTTTTTTAACTAAATATTTTGACTTGTAATCACAGCCCTTCTCACAGACTAGACAGAATGGTTTCAAAATGATTCATGCTTGAATGACTCTTGAGGAGAGCAGCTGAGCATCAGGTGCGTCACCGCCGGCCTCTCACTGACCTCGACCTGCTTCGGTCTTCACTGACGTCTCGACTCCTGTCCCTCTCTCTCTCCCGCTCTCGCTCTTTCGTCCTCTCCCGTTCGCGATCTCTCTCCCGCTCCCGATCTCTGTCTCTTTCCCGCTCCTTGTCCCTCTCTCTCTCCCTTTCCTTCTCTTTTTCGCGGTCACGGCGCTCCCTCTCGCGCTCCCGCTCTTTGTCCCTCTCTCTCCTTTCCCTCTCGATCTCCAGTCGCTCCTTCTCTTTCTTTCCTTTTTCCTCCTCCAGTTTCTGCAGGAGCCCGACAGGAAGAAAGAGGAGAACGTGTCACTTGATTCAAAACAACAACAAGACCAGCCTCCTTGAATACACGTGAACAGCATATAATAATGAGAAGTAGTTTTAAATCTCCCGGGGCCAGACAAGCTCACATACTGCCATGAGAGGCTGGCTGCTGCGAGTGAGGAAGTCCTCTTAGCCCTGACGTTTCCTCCTGGAAGAGTAATCCAGGATTACTCCTGGATTTTTGTTACATCAAAGTGTAAAAGAAAGATCATAACAGAATTCAATATTGGCCTTGAACTCATGATTTTCACATATGTAACAGGTCAACTTGTCCTCTGCAGTTACTCTGTGTTCTATGGTGATCTAAGATTATGCTCTGATGTAACAAGAGGCCAGACCAATAAAAATTCAGCTGTGGGCAAATACGTATGGGTCAGGCGCACATCCGTTTCCAAATCAATGTGCACTCAAAGCGATGGATCTGACCTGGTACAGGAGATACTGTACATTAAAATGCATAACTCTGACATGATGTACTTATGTTACATCATCACCATAGAAATAAGTGGCACTGACTCCTTCATACTGTATTATGTATATAAATATGATGCATTACCACGTTAAAGTAATACTATTTGCAGTAAGCGTTACGTGATTCCTAAAGTTAAAAGGATTTTAAATTTGAAAAGCTGCTTCTCACACTTTAAACATGCTCAAGGTAATAAAGTACTTAAATGTCGACAAGAAAGCTTTGAACCATTAGGTCAAGTTCACTAAGTAACTATTTAAACTTAAGATCACTTTTATATAGTTCTTTGGTTTGGGCTTATCCCTTTATGTGCCAAGTGGATTGAAACCAGCCTTGGCTTATCACGGCAAATGGCCCAACTAAGTGAATTACATAACCAGCTCCCATGGGTTTTTTTACCCGGTCATCAGAGATGCACGGAAGCAGTGCGGTGCAAAGTGCTCCCCTGCAGCAGTGTGGTTTAAAAAAGTCATTAAAAAAGTTTTAGTTGTGGAATCAATGGAATGATGATACTGCGGCTACCTTGAGAAACTCCCTCTGGACCAAACTACACTAGTGGACTATCTGGAACGTTTCACAACACCTGAGAAATTTGCTGCACCTGCTCAGACTCTGAATAAACACAAAACCAACTGTCCACATCCTGACTAGCTGACAGAAAAATGATGGCGTGTTCTACAGACCGTTTCAGAGCTACTGGCGTGTGACTTACAGGTGATGAACTACGGTTTCAGCACTTCTCTGCCCCTACACATCCTACAGGCTACATGTGGGAGGGAAAAGCAGGTCAAGTGTAAAGACAGAACCATGACAAATGTCCAAATGATACCGATGAGGCAGTTGATCTAATCACAGTTCAATCACACAAATGACATCTGGAAAAACTTCAGATCAGAAACTGTATTCCATTGTGCCACAAGGAAATTAGTGAAGCAGTCTTACCTGCAGGTCGTCTTCTGGTGTCTCTTTGGCTTCTCCAACCCAATAAATAACGTAAGAAATCCTCAACAGAGTCAGACCCACAGTTCAAACAGTCCAACCAGCCAGTAGCTGGACTGGTTCACAATTTTCAGAGAACACTGTTGGAAATGTGGGTCTGAATGATGTCAAGTGATTAAATAGAGAAGAGGAAAGGATGAAAGAGGTCTGAACTCCCTTTTGTGCATGAGCTAAGATCTACAGTGTAGTTTAGCTACGGGGGGTTTTCAACTGTGGAGCGCAGTTTTTAATCCATTTTAGCGAATGGATAATCACATGAGCTTTTTGGTTCATTCTCTGGCTCGTATTGTTTAGTGTTGCAAACTTACCTCTTGTTCAAATTTTCCATTGTGAAAGAAATAGCTGATTTATTCTCTAATCTTGTATTTATAAATACCGTATTCATTACCTTGATTTCTTCAAACGCACATCTTTCCATTTCTATTCCATTATTGTCAGTAGTGTGTTGGTGTCTGCTGTCATGGTTTTTATGTTGCTCCTTTGGATTTATTATCCTAAATGTTGTTGGTTCACAGAGGACCAGATTTCGTCCTTTTATCCAGCAGCTATAAATGTTGATCCTAATACAATCCCCCTCTGTAGCAGTGTTTAAAAGTGGGATCATGTCCCGAGCTCAGAGGTAAAATCCATGCCCATGTTCCATGAGTGCATTAATTTGTCTGACCCTGTGTAGGAGACACAAAAATAAATCATGCAGCTTTGTCCTTCCTATTCAAACTAATTCATTAATTTCCTGTTTCTCTAATTGTTAAACTAAGGGGTGGGAGTGGAGTTACCAAGAAGTCACAGAAGAGAAGAAAGAAGGAAGAGCAGGAAGTAAACAAACACATGAAGAACTTACCTCGTTAGTCTTCAGACCGCAGAGTGCTGTGGAGAGGCGCTCCCTACTTTAGGTAAACTACAGGCTGCAGTTCAAACTACTGCAGTGGTTAGGCTCATTCAGTCTGTGTGTGTGTTCTTTAAACACATCATTCACCATCTGAGGACCTGCAGGGGTTCACTGAGCTGCCCGCACTCACACAGATTTAATGGGGCTTTTATTCCAGCTTCCTCACTGAGTCAAATCCATTTTCAGTTTTGTAAATTCAAATACTTCCGAAATTGAAATGATGTAAGTGGATTAGGAGCCAGTTGCCCCTCTGCAAACCCTCCAGGAGGGAGCGCCCAGCATGAGTAAAGAAGAAAGGAAGGCTCATACTTACATCCTATCCTCGCAACTTTTTCCAAAGCTGAGATTCTGTGATTCATCTTGCTCTAGTCATCAAATGAATTCTACCATATTGGTGGGGTTTAATCAATAGATTAGCTTAAGATGGAATTTAACATTGTATCCATGCACTCTGTGTGATGAATTTAGCTTAATGCAGAGCTAAAGCGTTTAGTCTCAGATCAGTTTTTAAACACCAATAAGAACTCTTCTCCAAATTAAAAATATAAATAAATACTATAAAGCCACCTGGGCGACTGATGTACCTCAACACTTTAAACCTTTAAGATCATATCAAATAAATGACAACATATTTTGACACCAACTATCATCAGCTATTTCTTTAACGATTCAATTTCAATTACTAAATATAAAAGCAACTATCTTCATAAAAATAGATGTAAATATACATTGCATCTTCATTTTCTGTTTCGGAATTTCTAAATAAACTGTGGATTTCTCCTCCGTAACCTACATTACAGATGAATAACAGCAGTTTGATACATTACCTTGTGTGTGTCGCGGAATTTGCTGATCTCTCTGGATATCAGATCTCTCTTGTCATCCTCCATCTCCATGGCATTGATATCCTCCTTAGACAAAGAAAGGGGAAGACAGGAAACAAACACACTAAGTACTCAACAGTTCCTACAAGTCACAGCACAAGAGAACGTTGCAGCAGTCAGTGTTTTCATGTGCATCTCTACCTCCTCCTTCTTCTCTTTCCGCTTCTTGTTGCGAGGTGCACTGTCAGGATCCTGCGAGGGAGCGTTGAGTTCACTTGCATACTCTCGGATGAGGACGTCTATTGCCCCTTTCACAACCTGATCCCGCCGTAGGGTTTCTTCATCAAGGAGCTCATCCTCGTCTTCGTCGTTCTTTGACCCAACACTGGCTCCCTAAATCCAGAGAAACGGGAGAATCAAACTTACAAACCCATTTGAACAAAAGTACCCTTCATCCTTTAGTCAACAGGTGAACAGCATACCCCATTGGAACTCCTCTTCTTGGCTTTCCACTCATCTAGCTGGGACTTTGTTTTGGCATCGACCTTGACCAACAGCTTCTTATCACCTAAGAGCAACTCGTGCAGAAGTCTGAGGGCTCGCAGCGTGGACTCAGGCTCCTTATACTCACAGAACCCAAAAGCTGCCAGGAGTGAGGAGAAAAACAGTTCCACAGATGTTAATGACAAAATATTTTACCTACATACAACATAAAAAACAGTTGTTGCATTAAATTAGATTTAATATATTTCAAAATGTGTTAACAGTTTGAGATTTTCTACGTCTATTCCTTTTTATCGTTTACAAAAAACACAATCATCTAAATTCATTCAATGGAATAGAAAGTTCAGTCTCAAAGATTTCAAGATTAACTGCATTTACATAAAGCAAATTTACTAATGTTTGTATAGTTACCTTGAAGTTTCCCAGAGGCTCCTTGGACCCTTTTCCAGCTCAGGACAATACCACATTTCTATATTAAAAAAGGGACAAGTGAAAATAAATTATTTAATCTATCATTACAGATGTCAACCATCAATATAAGTAAATCAAAGATAAGAAAGATAGCAGAAAGTTCTCCCTGCTCTAAGGCATGTTAGTGGTTACCGGAGATGAGAGATTAGGTTTGAATTCGTCACCTGTAGCGCTTTATTTTCCTAATTTCCTAAAGCTGCCTGTTCTTTTTTTAATTTCAGTTAATGCAGAGTAAGAAGAGGGAGAGATCCACCCACCGCTAGAAGCTGTCTGACCAACATGTCCGATGCCTTTTCAGAGATGTTTCCTACAAACACGGTGGTGGTGGGGCCACTTCCGTCATCTATATCCTTCAATCTGAGGCCAGACTCCTTCTTTGGAAGCATCGGCTTCTGTGCTACAGACACTGTGGTCGGGAGAAGAACCTGCAGAAGAGAGAAGCAATTTAGTGATTCCAACTTTCCAAAAAAACTAATGGATGAGACTTAGTTAAAGTCCTAACGTGTATCAAGAGTATGGATAAATGGATGACGCGTCACTTTGTATGAAGTAGGTAGGAAGACCTGTTTCCAACTCACTGTGGGTGCCTGGGCCACGAGACCCATATGTAGTGGGATCATGGGGGTACCTGAAAAATTGAGAAAACACAACACTCGAACATTAAAGTATACAAATACACACAAACAATAAGAAGAAGCCGTTTGAGATTACCCCGAAAACATCCGAATGCTGAGCCCTTGATGTTTCATTTGCAGGGTTTTCACTATAGTTCTCTCCTTCAAACTTGTTTCTGTGTTTGCGTTTCTTTTAAAGATTTATTCTAGCTGGTTTCTTGTTCCCTGTGAGTCCAGCTGTCACATAAGAATGTCCCACTTTCCTCTGCACTTCATTGTCAAACAACTGGCCTGAGTTGGTGTCAACAGGAATCCTGGCTCCTGCAAATGTCATCAAACCCCAAATGTCCAACGAGTGTTTACATTGGAGAATCTCTCCACCCCCCCTTCCTAAGGACTCAGACTCCCGACCCCTCGGATGTGTTGTGTACCTGGGGGGACACCAGGGGCAAAGCCCGCATACTGTGGAGGGGGGATCCTCGGGGGCAGCTGGGGGAGGCCGATCTGCTGGCGGTTCATGGGAGGAGGGTACGACATCCTTCAGATCAACGGGGAACTGGAAGAAGAAGAAGAAGAAGAAGAAGAAGAAGAAGAAGAAGAAGAAGAAGAAGAAGATGTTGAGCACAGGAGGAGCAGGGCGACATCCTTTTCAGGGTGAAGCCAGGTCACGTGAAACCCAGCGCAGTGTCACAATATCAACAATCAACAACACAAAACCAGTGACAACACCACAACACTACCCAGGTGGGGGGGGTGGCACCTGCACGGGACGTTACACACGCGCAGGTTTTTAACGTTAACTAGCTAGCTAGCTTCACAGGAGCTAACGCTTCCCCGTGGCCTTAGCTCGCTCGCGTTTAGCCGCAGCGGTCACACGCGGATGTCACTCACCCGCCCGTGGAGCGTCCGAGGAAAACAAAAAGCAGACGTCAACAGAAGTAGGAGTCGTCCGGATAAAATCCCAGTAGACGCGGGGAACTGGGGGAAGCACGCCGCTGGAGATTAGCGCGACAACAGTGACCGGCGCGGTTCAGCTGCAGCTAGCACTGTTAACTGGGACCTGCTGCGCGCAATGCATCATGGGAAAGCTGAGCGGCTGGTAAGATGCCCTGAGTTCTGTCTCTCAGGCAAACAAAATACCCTCCTTGCTCCTTCAGCTCCTCTTCTCTGGTTGTTTTCTATGGAAGTAAATCTGTGTCATCGGGATTTGAAACAAAAAAGACATTGAATTTCTAGCACTGAATATTTATGCATTGAAATTATGTATTTGAATGTTTTTCAACGTTTAAAATTCAACCGCAAAAAATTCAACCTCAAAAAATTCAACCGCAAAAAATTCAACCGCAAAAAATTCAAGCTCAAAAAATTCAACCGCAAAAAATTCAACCGCAAAAAATTCAACCGCAAAAAATTCAACCTCAAAAATTCAACCTCAAAAAATTCAACCTCAAAAAATTCAACTGCAACATCCGGGGATCCAAGGAGGAGCAATCGATTCCAGATTCAAGATCGGGAGCGTCAAGCAACGAGAGCGAGCGGAAGTGACCAACACCAATGCAGCTGTCCAACAATGGTGCTTTAAACTCTTCTATATGCCATCGGTGTAGTTTGTTTCTGTAAGATGTAGTAATAGACAGCTGACATGTGTACATTCACGGACTTTATTGGACATAAACTAAGTGGAACTTAAACGAGATGACGTTCGGATTTTTTTTTCCGAACGGGCCAGTGACTGGCATGGGTAACGCCAGGATTTCAATTTTGGATGGGCCACTATTTAATAGGAAAAATAATACTTATTATATGATCCCTGCCTGACTTGTTTGTGTTTATCTGCTGTAGACGAGCTTTAACAGCGCGGTGCGCCGCTCTCTCTCCCGTTAAAAGTGAATGTCGCTCACCCAGCTCTCTCTCTCTCTCTCTCTCTCTCGCTCCACTGTCTCTCTCTCCTGTTACTACATGTGTTAAACCAAATGCACGAAAAGCCAAATCAAATCAGAAATACGTAGACCCCTTCTTTTTAACTCGCATACATATTTATTTTCATCAATGCTGCCTACCACACAATCAAATCCGAACATCCCTTCCTCTCTTTGGAAAAGACGGTCGCTCGGTGTCGACGTCGGGACACAATATTGCTCTGATGTTGCATGTCGAAGGTGAGTTAGCTTCAGCGTTGTCAGAGCTGTCAAAGCGTCTTGGTGTAACGTGTCTCCCACATACCTGGGACACCGTTCTCCACCGGCGGCGTGAGGGCGGAGGACGGGCACGGCTGGGCTGGGGAACTTTATTTTGAAAGGTTTCCCGGCCCTGTCAGCTGTTTTAAGACACGTCACACCAAGACGCTTTGACAGCTCTGACAACGCTGAAGCTACAGCCGAAACAGTAAGGAGGTATGATTACATCCTATCCTTACTTCTCTGATCACAAGAAACTTTTCGTGCATTTGGTTTAACACATGTAGTAACAGGAGAGAGAGACAGTGGAGCGAGAGAGAGAGAGAGAGAGAGAGCTGGGTGAGCGACATTCACTTTTAACGGGAGAGAGAGCGGCGCACCGCGCTGTTAAAGCTCGTCTACAGCAGATAAACACAAACAAGTCAGGCAGGGATCATATAATAAGTATTATTTTTCCTATTAAATAGTGGCCCATCCAAAATTGAAATCCTGGCGTTACCCATGCCAGTCACTGGCCCGTTCGGAAAAAAAAATCCGAACGTCATCTCGTTTAAGTTCCACTTAGTTTATGTCCAATAAAGTCCGTGAATGTACACATGTCAGCTGTCTATTACTACATCTTACAGAAACAAACTACACCGATGGCATATAGAAGAGTTTAAAGCACCATTGTTGGACAGCTGCATTGGTGTTGGTCACTCCGCTCGCTCTCGTTGCTTGACGCTCCCGATCTTGAATCTGGAATCGATTGCTCCTCCTTGGATCCCCGGACGTTGCAGTTGAATTTTTTGAGGTTGAATTTTTTGAGGTTGAATTTTTGAGGTTGAATTTTTTGCGGTTGAATTTTTTGCGGTTGAATTTTTTGCGGTTGAATTTTTTGAGCTTGAATTTTTTGCGGTTGAATTTTTTGAGCTTGAATTTTTTGAGGTTGAATTTTTTGCGGTTGAATTTTAAACGTTGAAAAACATTCAAATACATAATTTCAATGCATAAATATTCAGTGCTAGAAATTCAATGTCTTTTTTGTTTCAAATCCCGATGACACAGATTTACTTCCATAGTTTTCTAATAAAACTGTTAATACTGCACTGATCGATCTTTGTCTCGGTTTATTGCATTGCATTAGTTGTAGGCACTGGTTCTGCATTACTCTGTGTGTACTACATATGCTTTTCTGTCATTTGCAATACACTTTACACTTTTAATTTTCACTTCCATTGTTAGATTTAATACCATATTGCTGTATTCACTGTATTCTAATCTATCATATATTGTTGATACTGTAATCTTGGAGGAAGACGGCACAAGAATTTCTTTTGGGACTAACTGACTCTTATCTGACCTTAATTAAAGGTGCGCTGTGTAAGATTTAGGTAAAAGGGATCTATTGGCAGAAATTGAATACATAAAATAATCCTAGAAATGTTTTCACTTGTGTGACATCTAAATTGTACAAACTGTTGTTTTCTTTGCACTAGAATGGGCCCTTTATATTAAAAAATACTTCATATTTACATCAGGAGCGGCTCCTCTCTACGGAGGTCGGCATGTTTTTTACAGTAGCCCAGACCGGACAACCTAAGTCTACTGCAGGTTCTCCTTCATGGTTGGAAGAGGTGGGTGAGGTGTCAGCTGCCACATGCAACTTCACCACTAGATCCTCATCCTACACACTGAACCTTTAAGGTGGTATAATAACAACAACAATGTTCATCATCCTCATAATGAACTTTATTTCTATAGCACTTATACAAACCAGGTCACAAAGCGCTTCACGAAATACATAGGACTAAAACAACACAGAACAAAACAAGGCAAAACAACAGCTGTCAAAAAAAATACAACATGACCAAAATGTCAAACAGTTGAAATAAATGGACAAAATCTATAATTGAAGCTGCGATGGTCCTTTATTAATTTAAATAATGAACAGTGTGTGGATTTATAGATTTATTCACAGGTGAGTTCACAGTCTGTGGGCGTGGTCTAATTCTGGGAGGTTTTACCAAACAGGCTCTAAAATATTTTCATCCCCATTTTAATTCTCTGCAGTATACATTTTTAAACGCTTGGTGGCGCCAAATGTTTGACTTTGTCAGATATCACATGTTAACATGTTGACATGTTCACAGTGCAGGTTCTATGTGTTTAACGTTGTTTAAACATTTACATTTAATATTATTTTAGGTTTTATATATAAATAAACAATAAACTGTTGGTTCTAATTGTTTCTATTTTTAAATAAACCATATAATGTTCCGCAATAAGATGAATAGTCCTAAGGTTTCAATCTTAGACCATGCCGCTTAAAAAGGCTCTGGTGAGAAGTTGTGAGATAAGAGAAGACGTTATAAACAACAACTGTAGTAGCAGTAATAACATTGCACATTACATAACATGGCAGATAGGTTACTATAGTTGTTAGTGTTTCTATGCCACTATAGCTCCTTTAACCTATCTGATAATCAGAATCAGAAGGTATTTATTGCCAATTAGGTTTACACCTACCTGAAGTAAAAAGTGAAATGCAAAATGCAAACAGTGGAACAGTGTCAAATTGGAATATGCAATGTAATGCTATATAATATTATATAATATGTGTTAATTTAACACATCCTTGAGCTGTGGGGGCAGAATAAAGGTCCAAGTCAGGTGGGGGTCCCGGGCCTTGTTTCTAAGTACACAGCTTTACTTAGAAATTACATGGAAACACAGGACACCATAAAACATAATAACATGTGATGTTATAAGTGACCTAGCAGTTTCCACATGAGGAGAACATGAAACGTCAAAAGATCATTATCAAGATTTATTGCTTTCACATTGCTGCCCTTTCAATAACAAATTACTGTGCGTGTTAAGATAACAAGGCCAAACCCTGAAGCCCGTTAAAAACTGTAATAGATGACACACTAGTTTATAGTTAACCTTAGTTGTAATAGTTATAAAAAGTGTTACTGGGACATAAAGGAAGTGATATAAAACCATGTACAGTAGTGTATGAGTAATAATAATCCAACATATGAAACTTACTTCAGTTATCCAGTGTGACAAAAAAACAGTCAAACAAAAAAACAGTCAAACACAAGAGCATAAGAATAATAAAAGGTCAAAATAGGTCCAGAATAAGTTCTCTGCAGTAAGATTAAAGTCTATCCACCAGAACTAATACAAAGCTGTCACTGTAAATATGAGCTAAAGGAGATATTTTCAATAGAAGTATTTTAAGTCTAAGGATATTGAAAGACACAAGTAACAGAGGCAGAGCATTGAAGCCAAATATAGATACATATTTAAAGATAAATCACTGAAGCTATACAAAGCTGTGCATTAGACTAACATAGCCTGTGGAATTATGATACAGCAGATGTAAGGTGAAAATAATAAAAGTTGAAATATAAAACTAGAGATATATAAAATAAAGATAAACATAAGCATATAGGAAGCATGGGATTTGGATGTGAAACTTTGACCCATGTCAGCTGTATTGTACTTTGTAAGCTGTAGTTTGTACTGGTGAGGAAAGTGTGATTGTTTATGCGGCACTGGGAGCTGACACCTGTTCCTGCAGTAATGGGTGGAAAGATGTGGGCACTGGAAATGGGCCTGACCTGAAACCTGATCTGTTGTTGGCTCCGGGACTCGTGTGGACTCACAATCAGGACCACACCGCTTCAATGTAAACAAGCCGGTCAGCCCCCGCTCCGCTGCGTCTCTGGAAATTTCCACCTCGACGAGACTCTGCGGTAAAAAAAATAACAAACCCATGGGGTAACGACCTTCCCGCGCAGGCCACGCCCACCGGACGCACCCACCGGACGAACCCACTTCCTGCGCCGCCTCCCATTGGCCGGCGCGAAGGTGTGTCGTGTGCTCTGACGTCATGAGGAAATGAGGAACAGGACGTTCTAGTTGAAAAACGCGGTGTAAACCCGCATCGCGGCGGATTATTTCAGCGCGGTGTGCGTGATAAAGTTGCGGGAGGTGCGGGAGAACCCCGGCTGTGATTCCAGGTAGCGGTGACCCGGCCCTCCGCCCCGGCAGCTCATGAATATTCAGCGGGCGGAGGAGGCTTAAGACCCGGCCCCCAGCATCCGACCCGAGAGCGCCACATCCCGGCGCGCTTTCATCAGACTCTTTCCGCTGCGCTGTCTGGAGGCTGCGTTTTTTTTTCGCTCGTCACATCCCGCGGAGGAAGATGGCTTTCAGGGGACATTTACACCGCTTTCTCAGGACTCAACTGGGCCACTGCCGCACGCAGAGCCGGGCTCAGTCCGTGGCGGTGCTCGGGGCCCCGTTTTCCAGAGGACAGGTAAGAGCAGCTCGGTGAGAAGTTTCGGTAGATTTTTTTTAAACCGTTAATCGGTCACTCAGCTTCCTCGTGGGTTGTTTTGTATCCGACAGAAAAGGAGAGGAGTGGAGCACGGACCCAAAGTGATCCGAGATGCGGGGCTCATCGAGAGGCTGTCCGGGCTGGGTAGGTGAGGGGAAGGGGGGGCTCCGCCGCGTTATGTAACCGAGGCTGTTATTCAGAGCCTCCGCTTCCCCGGTCAGGACTTAAGATCAGCGGGAGACACCTGACGTGAGAACCGGGACAGGCTCTTTTCCGGTTCCTTAAATATACTGTATTCACCGCTGTTAAAGACATAGTTTAAATAGGTTAAACCACCAGCATCTATACGTGTTGGTTCTTTAAGTATACTGTACTTACCAGTGCTAGGGACATAGTTTAAATAGGTTAAATCCACAACCATCTATACGTATTGGTTCTTTATATATACTGTACTTACCAGTGGTACATACATTTAAACAGGCTGAATCACCATCATCCGGTTTCTATTCCCTCTGAACGTTTCAAAGTAGTGTGACACCAGACTAAACGCCAAACAGGCGCAGTGCACGAATTCCATCAGTGAAATTACATAATGATGGAAATCCCTGTTGAAATGTGATAACGGTGAAGAAATGGTTGAGCACAGACCAAAAGAGACTCCAGTCTTTCGACACAGGAGGAAACAAGGTTCACATGACCGATCACCAGAAGACACTGTGATTGTTAACTCGCGTGATTCGTGGTGCCACATGTCTGGGTTAGTCACTGGTTCCCAGTTCAACGTGCTCTGGGAGGAGGGTTGTTTCCACTGGCGTCACCGCAGACTCATTCCGCTGCACTGTACCCACACTCCACCCCTTTTTCTTTTATCGTTGCGTTATTGTTCTGCAGACAAAAGGGGAAGAGCCGCTGCTGCTGCTGTGCAGATGTAAGAGGCCGCCTCGAGCGGAAAGAATCCTCCCTTTATTCCAGCGAGGTTGGGTCACCGAGTTCGCATTGTGCTTGGAATTAGAAAAGGTCCCACAGCTAGGACAGGAGTTATGCTGTAGGGGGGGGGATTTAAATATACCACTGAGAATGATCAGGTCACTATCACGTCAGGCCGGAGGTGCTTAAAGTCTATTTGTGGTCTAGACACAGTTAAGTCCTCTATGGGCACCAAGGACGCTGCAGATTAATACGCTGCCATAGCACACACTAAATACATTCAGTCCAAGTCAACAGGGCTTCATCTCGTGATCTGCTTTCTAATGTGCAGTAATTACATGATAAGTTATTCTGTTTTTATTCGTTAAGATAATTATAATAGAGCTGTGTTACATCACTCAGGTTAGAAAGTGTGTTTCTAACATATCAGATCTAAACGACACTGAAAAGGAAAAAAGGAGAATAACAGAGATACAAGAAAATATCCTTAACAAACATCTGTTCAAACCAGTTAAACCGGACTTTATATAATCATTTAAAAACCAGTGTTATTCCAAAGGTTTCAAGACTGTGTTGACTGCAGAATATTTGAACCGGGATACCACACATATGATAATGGTGCTATAAATACACCACAGATATAAACCTATTATCACGATGTCGCAGTTCACATGAACACAGAGTCCCACGGACTCTTAGTTCCCATGTGAATCTAACAGAGAGAGATCACTGGTTGTTAGTGACATGAGTTGTGTGACCATGCATGGATAATTCAGGTGTGTGACAGTTAAGGCCATTAGTAGCTGTTGGAGCCAATTAAACAGCCCCAGAGAGGCAGAGAATGTGCCAGGTGATCTGTTATCAGCTGTAAACACAAGCTGTTGTGCAACCAGCTCAGCCGAGTACATCAACATCCGGACCTGACCCTGTCACAACTGCATGCAGTTATTACAGATGCATAGATCAGTATAGTAGTTTACATAAGATAACATCATTTGATATGTGTAAGGTTCAAATCTGGTTGTTAAATCTTAGTTTAGGATACAATAAAGAAATGAAACACATTTGTAATGTTGTAGACGGGTTTGGGGCAGACGGGTGTGAATCCATGGCTTGTTTTGAAAGATCCATGAGTAATGTGCTTTAAAACTTATTTTGTGTTTAAATTATTTGCTGCAGCTTCATGGTGATACTAAATAAAAAATACATAAATCTGCCATACTATTATCAACACTCTGAGATGAGAAATGAGAGAGATGGTCCAACTGGCCAGGGGTCAAACGAGGGACTCCCAGGTGATATGGGTTCTAACCATTTAACCATCAGGTCGCCCCTGATTTATTATAGTGATAATTATAACGATGGCAACGAGCCCCTTCCTTTTGGAATATTAGGCTATAATACACAGATAGTAACATAACGGAATTCAATATTACTTCAAAATGAAAAGTGCTATTCATTTTTTAACTAGTCTTCTGAACCAAACCCAAAGTGAACTAAATACCACGTCGTCTCGACGTCTTCACATTGCATGGTTGGTTTCAGTTTGCAGGAAACAGTTTGATTGTAACATTCATATAATCAAACCAACACTCAGTAACTGCTTTAGGAGGCTTTTTGAATTATCATGCAATAGATGTTGAGGATTGCAAGATGACGAGGGCTATTCCTGTCCTGTCTACGTATGGCAATGAACCTCATTGGTTCCCCTTGGATCAGCAGAGTAACACAACACTGCCATCAAAGCTCACATTGCCAGATGAACCCGCAATATGGTGGATCACATCACTTGTTTACTTCACTGTCGGCCATCTCCCCCCCCCCGCCCCCTACCTCGTCTTTAAATTCTGCAACAGCAAATGCACGGGGTGAACTGCACCGACTGAAACCGGAGCTGGGGGGGAAACGGGGCAAATGGAAAGTGCTCTGTCACTAGTGATCACTTGCATTGAATGAGTCAGCCTCACCGGAATGCAGGTTCACACAGTTGCATGTGGAGTTATGGGATATATAAACTATAGGTTTCATCCTAAGGCGACACCTGCAGTCTTCAAGGTACAAATTATTCTTTCAAATCAGACACCGTGGATGTGTCTTGAGGATTAGAGAGAACGTCAAGAAGCACCAGGTTGCTTCCATGTCCCAGGGCTGACACGCTGAACACCTGCTGAGTCACTGTACACTGCATCGAAAGAGTGACCCCGTTCAAAGTGCCTCCATCTAACGGCAGCTTGTTGTCGGCTCCTCAGATTACTCTGTCCATGACTTCGGAGACCTCAGCTTCCACCACCTGGAGAAGGATGAGCCCTACATGGACGTGAAGTTCCCTCGCTCTGTGGGTGGAGCCAATAAGATGCTGTCCGGAGCAGCGAGCAGAGCCATCGGGGCGGGCCACACCTTCGTCATGCTTGGAGGGGATCACAGGTAAATCAGCTCAGAATATGAAATCTACAGAGATTTGAAATGTACTGCAACTCAAGATTGGGAAAAACCCAAGAGCCTGAAATCATGCAGTGTGATTTCTGTAGTATTTTATGTGTCAAAGTGAAATAAGGAACACCCCCCACAGGAAACCACATAGTGGCAAACCACAAAATGTTTCTCATTCTCGAACCAAACCTATAAAATTAAAACCACGTCCCGACCTGCAAAGACTCTCAGGCTCTGGATTTGACTGATAAAACAGCAGATATATAAAATACTGTCCTCTCCTCCCAGCCTGGCTATCGGGTCAGTGAGCGGTCACGCCCAGCAGTGTCCCGACCTGTGTCTCATCTGGGTCGATGCTCACGCAGACATCAACACGCCCATTACCTCTCCATCAGGAAACCTGCACGGCCAGCCTGTGTCCTTCATGCTCAAAGAACTACAAGACAAGGTGAGGAGAAGCCTTCAGCTAAATGTAAATGCTCTTGAATAACAAGGCGCCACTAACAAATTGCCCCCCCCCAGCTGCTTTGAGTCTACCTTTCTTCATACAAATGTCTCTTTCACCTATTCAAATGTGTGTGTGTTCAAATATTTAACCTTCTGGAAGCAGAAACAGTTAATATACATTTTAAAAAGTCAGATACTTTTGGAAACTCTCATAAAAAAATACAAATGCACAAGGTCATGGCAGCAGTATACGGTGCTATCTTATCCATTTTTCTATCTATTAACTATCGTTCCATAAAAAAAGCATATCATCTTTTCAATTTGAAGGTTTCTGTCTTTCAAATACTTTCGGCAAACATATATGGGCCAACATTATAAACATAGATCTCACCCGATGGTGGAGGATAATTTGATTCCCCACTTTTGCAGAAATTCCATATTAAACTCTATCCTACCATCCACCACAGATGCCAGCTCTCCCAGGGTTCTCTTGGGTGAAGCCGTTCCTCTCCTCGAGGGACCTGGTGTACATCGGTCTGCGGGACGTGGACCCCGGAGAGCGGTGAGTAGATACCAGCACTTTACTGTGTGTGGCTGATGTGAGCTTTAAATTCTTTGGCACTGGGAGAGTAGTTTAAACTTCAATTTTTGAATTTAATTGTGTTCATTGCAGCAACATCCTGAAGGACCTGGGTATCCAGTACTTCACCATGAGGGACATCGACAGACTGGGCATCCAAAGGGTTATGGAGATGACTTTTGACCATCTTATGGCAAGGTATGTTCAAGTGATGACGATATTCCACGACTGTTTCAATAAGGTTTATTGTACTTTACTGTGTATGTGATTAAGTCAAGTTGGTCCATGTCTGATCAATTCAAACTTTCTCTTTCTCTCCTTCTCGAACAGAAAACAGCGACCGATCCACTTGAGCTTTGACATCGACGCCTTCGACCCGTCTCTCGCCCCCCGCCACAGGAACGCCAGTGAATGGAGGTTTGACCTACAGGGAGGGAATGTACATCACAGAGGAAATCCATAACACAGGTACACAAAACTAGAAATAACCGCATGTCTGCAACAGCTTAAAGAGACAGATACAAATGTTTCTGTCGGTAAAACACTTCCATTGGTCTTAGTATCTAACTTGTGACTGTGTTGCTGTGCAGGCCTGCTGTCGGCCATGGACCTGGTCGAGGTGAACCCCGTGCTAGGGGCCAACCGAGAAGCCGTGGAGGCCACCGCCTCTTTAGCGGTCAACGTCATCGCGTCGTCTCTGGGACAGACGAGGGATGGGGCTCACGTGTCCATCGATGAGATTCCCTCTGCGAAGGACGACACAGAGCAGCTCCGCCTCTGAGGGCGTGGAGTGAAGCTATGGACTGTATCAACGTCATCCCTGAGCATTCCGCCAGTTCTAATTCAGGACTGAAAAGACTGATTCTAACAGTAGCTCAAATATTTTGTTCCCATCTCTTTGCTGTTTATTGTCGTGTTTAAAAAAAAACTAATTTACGTCTGGATTTATGAAACCTGTGAGAGACGTTTGCATAGATTATTACCTTTCATTTAGAAACCACTACTCTTATTGATGGGAAGACTACTCACTTAACAGCAATGCTCACTTATTTTGTATGAACAGTTATAAGTTAAGTATTCAAGGACTAAGTTTCCACATATTTATGATGTGTTTGGTTTACAAGTATATGAACCTGCCTCAGAGGTATGATGAATCAAGACGTAGTTTGAAGTCCACAGCATGGATTCTGAAAACTGAGTCTGTGCCACTTAGTCAAAAACTAGTAATGATGTGTTTGCACTTTTGGACCAGGTGTGGTTACTGTATTTTCCTTTAGAGTTTTTGTATTTACACATTGAACCTGCTAGTACAGTACATGTACTAGACTTACTGTGTGTATAAGTATGAACTGATGATCAGGTGAGTGACCGATGTTTGACGTGATGAGGCCACTGAATGAATTGTCCTTGTAACAGAGTTTATATTTTGGTCTCCCATAAATGTGCTGACATTTTTGGTTCATGTGTACACTTGTATTATTGACTCCCTCATTTTACTTAATTAAGGAATTCCAGTAGAACTTCAATGTTTTAACTTCTACATAAGAACATAACTATTTGAACAAGACTTGAAAAGACCCTTGAGCCCACACACTGTTTGTGGGTCAACAACCTCTAGCGTGGACCATACTATACAATATTAACATGTTAATATTTGCAGTAAAAGTAAAGCTGAGTTAAAGTGACAGAGTAAACTGGGGATGTGAGAGTAATATTAGTAGATCTGCAGGTGTTTATCATAAACAAGTGTTGGAAGGATAACACTTTTAAGTGAAGATGACAAATCACGAAAGTCAAAACTCGTTTTTGTCCTCTGGGGGATATCAGGAGAACATTTTTGTGAGATAATTCACGAGTGAATTCTTAAATCTGACTAGAAGAGCACTCAGAGATCAGATTCCTCCACCGAGGCTGACTGGCAACTTTCTCACGTTTAAGTCACTCACATTAAACAAATGCAAAATAACCCTCCACTGAAGCTAAAGGGAATATTTGTTACAGTAGTTTTTGCTCATCCTGTGTCAGGTTCATCTGAGAGCTTTGGATTCATCCTCTAACGACCATGACTCACTGTGGAAAGAATGCAATGGCAACAGATCCGTAGATATCAAGTTATTTCAGTTTGGGCTGACTAACGCTGCCGCCAAGGCCACTACTACAAGGCCAATGTTGGGACTAGATACAGTGTTATGAGTATCAATGGTCACATTGATACATCCGCCAAGGTTATGTAAGATTACTCAACTGAATCGTTCTGCATCAACACACAGGACAACTTGTGGAGGGGCGGGGCACGACCAGGAGTTGGAGCGAATCCAGATAAACAGGCGGCTCCATGAATTGATCTCAGGTTCTTTATCATAGCACGATGGGGCGTTGGTTATTACATAATGATTGCTTGCACATTTAAAAAGTAATTCAATGTTCAAAAGAAAGGAACTTAAGGACAGAAAAACAGGTGTGCTGGGGTTGTAGGTTTTCGAGAAATGTAGACGCACATTTCAGATACAAGCTAAATCAATTATTAAATGTCCCCCCCCCCATCCACACAACCAAGTCACTGCAGCACGGCATGATCTCTAACATAGAAGAACACTGTGGCAGATGTGCCACTTCAAGAACACATCACTAAAAATAACCTTATCACCTATTATTTGAGAATTAATTCCATAGTAGCAGATGCTGTTTACCCAGCACTAAACCGGCCTGGGCCGCGGCTTCAGTAAATCATCCTCGTCTGTGACGTCAGCTCCACAGCGGATGTTATTTCAAAGCTTTGGCCTGCTTGGCTGCATTCCCTGGAAATACCAGACCCGATGCACGATGAGGTTAAACATTAGCTTTAATGTGTTGACTGTCAAATAAAGAACAAAGACACTTAGTTCTGACAAGAGATTTTTGTGTTATACAGCGATTAGACAACATCATTAACTTATAAGAACATTTTTTACACATTGACCAACTTTTTTTCTCACATCAGAGAAATGAGAAAATGAGCTAAAAATAACCATCTGGATACTGAGCATGAAGACTCTAGGAAAATACACTCGGCTGGTGCCATTTCATCTCATACTGTCGTTTAGATTCATAAACATAATAAACATTACAATAATGTAGAATACTAACAGGAAAGTATCCCAATAAGATAATCTTTAAAAACTCACAGAGCTGATATGCAAACATCATCATTTCATGAGCACTGTCACCAATCCACAGAATCTTTACATGATGCAGTAACTCAACCAAACCCTGACTCATCCAGGATCTTCTCTGGAATCTGCAGCAGTCAGAACACAAGTCCCACGGGGCATCATTGGCATTAAGAGTCCGAGAAAACAGTGCAAATCTCAGTTCACAGTTTGTCCTGTTGGTTGGTCCCAGTAACAGGTTTGTTTTTCTAGTTAAACAAACTCCACCTGCTCGGAGACAAACTCTTCTCCCAGTGAAGCTTCAGTTCCACCCTGAGTCTTCTTATTGTCCTTCTTTGCACGAATATGAAACATTTGGCTGGAAACAGCAGAACAGCATTATTGCTACTGGACAGTTGATGGAGGCAGATGCAGAGAATCAGGGTTTTGCTCTTGGATCAGGAGCTTGAGATTCTTCTGAGGTGGAGAAGTTTATTTTCGGAAGAACTTCAGGTAAACCACAGCGCCCAGGATGGCCAGCTCCATCACAATGATCACACTTAGCAGCAACTTGTTTGTCATCAGCCTACAAGACAGAGAGAAAATGAATCATTCACAAGGAAGATTTTATTTAATGAGTTTATTGAAACTAATATCATCTCTGTGGATTAGAAATTAGTTAAATAAATTAGCTCCATTTGTGTATTGAGTGAAGAGAATAATCTTCATTTTACTTGTTTATAAGTTGAGCATTCATTCACCTATTTGATCAAATTGAATGTAATAAGATAAATTAAATGTATAACCTCCTCTAGGAGCACACTCACCGCCGAGACATGGCACGAAGGATCTTTCGACTTCGACTGAGGTTTTCTCCGGTGGTCACCAACTACACAAGAAGACAGAAAAGATTTAAAAAAACAGATTACATCAAATTTAACTGCTTCTTTTAAGAGTGATCACAACTAGACTAAATTAGACCAATCCAAAAGCATTTTAACTGGACATATCCAATAGGCATTAATCACAAGCTGATTCTCACTCTGCTCCTGGTGCGGTCCAGCTGCTCCCGCTGCTCCCCCAGCTCCTCGATGATGTCGGTGCCGATGTTCTCCGTCTCTGCAGCGATGCGTTGGCTGCGCTCAATGCTCTGACTGGCGTTGTTCAGGGACTCTGTGCCCTGGAGGAGCAAGGTTCTCTGGGACTGAATGTGAGTCTGCATTCGGTGTGGGGAGAAAGGGACAGAGCCAAACAGGATAAATGATGCTGAGCAAAACATAGTTACAGGAGGAAATAAAGGTAAATATCGTCAGTTATTCCACAGTAAGATGTTGATCTTTGTGGGCAAACTTTCTCTTTCTATTGTCATCACATACCTCTACATTAACATTGGTTTTATTTTGTTAATTTCCTCAACACACAGCTTTTTAATGTAATTTTCAAAGACACTGAAAATGTCTGTTTGTAAATACATTTTAACTTCAGAGAAAAACACACCGGGGTTGCAGAGGAAAAGGATTCCGTGAGGAGGCTTTGATATCTTTGTTAAATGGGTAACAAAAGACATCAAGGCCTCCTCACCGAATCCTGAAGCCATGAGAAGAAGAGGACTTTCAGAGGACAACAACAGGAAGGAAGAAAGGACTTATTCAGAGGAACCGAAGAAATCAAGATCAAGGAGGCAAAGGACAGCTACAGGAGGAAGCTGTGTCTGTCCCTCTCGTGGTGAAATGCTCAAACAGCCTCCCACTCACACTCTGCTGATTCTCTGCTGAGTAGATGCCGTGATGACCTCCTCCAACCGGCTGGGACGAGGAGCCGAACCCAGGAGCCGAGTTCTTCATGTCCCTCTGCAGTTTGCCCAGATCCCGGCGGTACAGGCGCAGCTTGCTATTCATTCCATTTCGATAAGAAGACGGGGCGCCGCGCAGCTCCTCCTCCATTCCTTGTAACTGCAGACAAATGAGAACAGGTCCTTTCACTGTTATGGTCCTCATCACACTGGTTCTCAAAGTATTAAGGTGGGAACAATATTTGCAAGGAAGCTCCATAGTAGCAAAATAAAGCACTTAAACAAGTAGTTGATAATAAACAGAAAAAAATGTTTTATAAACATTTTAATACACTAATAAAATAAGAATAATAAATACAACAACAAAATTAAATGAACATGTAATAAAAAATTATATAAATATTACCAGGATGAAAATGTTTACTATACACAAGGAAGAAAACCGAAGAGATGCAAATGTATGTGTATGTTTCATTTAATAAATATCTTAATATAAGCCTGATATGTATTTACTTAATTGACTTTTTTTAATATAATTTTAGTAGTTTGATTAAACTGTAAAATAGCAAGTCACAGTTACATTTCCTTTGCAGCGGGGGTTCGATAACGACATTTTGAGAATGTATGAATAGGGGAAATAGAAGACCCCTGAGGGCTGAATACTATATATTACACAGTTGTTGTTGTTGATTTTGTTGATGTTGTTGTTGTTGTGTGTGTGTGTGTGTGTGTGTTTGTAGAATGTTTAAACAGATTGTTGATGTAAGATAGAGTTCTTCTGTGATGATCAATAAAGTTCCAGCTCATCTCTGTCAACTCTAATCGCAGTGTGTTGTTTAAATCACAAACTGAGGGAAGGTTTTAAAAACTAAACAAGTTCATCAATAAAAAAACAAACACTAAAATTAAGAAAGTGAAACTACACGTCCAGAAGAATAAAGAAGGTGGGAGCAGCTCACCACTTCCTCAGCTTCCCCATGTCTCTCATCGAAGGTTCTCACCAACCTCTTCCTCTCCTCTGCGGAAACAATAACACATCATCAGGAGAACTGGTTGTGTTGTAAGTTAGTTAGTTAGTTAGCTGGTTAGTTAGCTGGTTAGCTGACGTCAACAGGAGCCCCTCAGCAGTGTGTTTACCTCCCTGGCTCCTCGCAGCTCGGTCTGGAATCAGCTTCAGCTCCTCGAACATCGAGCTGAAGATCTCGTGCAACTTCTCGAACTCTTCCGACGACATCTTGGAATCGACTGGTCGACGTTTAGTCGGTTTCTATTTACTTCTCTTAGAATAAAACGTAAAATCAAGATCACGTCACTGAGTCGGTCTAATAATCAGATCTCACCGACTCTTCCGCAGGATGGACCTCGTGACTGACTGCCTCCGGCGCCTGAAAAGAAATCAACAATAATAAAAAGGTTTTTAATTCTATCCCGGTGAAAATAATACTTACAAATTAAGACAAGATTTAACTTAAACAACTTACTAAATGAAAACAGATCTGAGGGAAAGAAACTCAAAAACCATCCGAAGACAATTTTAATCAGGCGCTACGTAGACAGGCGGTGACAGGAGCTTTGTGGAAATGTAGTTTTTAAACATAACTGGGTGACCAAACTGTATTAACATCGATTGATTTTATAATAATATTAAAATAGTTATAAAAAATCTAATTAATTAAATATTCTTATACTATTTTGAATTCAATTAATTAGAATAAATAAAATGTTTAGGATGTGAACACATTTTGTGTTCCCCTTGAGATACAATGCACCTTTTAAAATGTTGCATATTTATACTTGTTTATTGTGAATATTGCTTTTTCTTTTTTTCATGTTGGTATTGATATGGATGAAATCCTGTGTATATGTCAGATTAAGCCTCTGGAGACAAATAATCTATTAAAGTTTTTTTTTAAATGTCTTTATCATAAAACTAATGCAATTTCCTCTAATTAAACAACATATATTGTGATAAAATACAAACATACGATGCCACAATAAAAGTCAACACAACCTGCCAACATAAATAGTTAGTAATCCTAATGTTGAGGAATTAAACCAGCCTGTGTGTTACCTTCTACCCAGGCTATAAAAAACTACACTCCCATGATGCCCCTGGCGGTATGTGCGCATGCTCCGCCCCCCCTCTCTCTTTCTGCCTTGACATCAGCTGTTCCCTCCTCCTCAGCTGCAGCTTCTCTCTCAGCCTCGGAACCAGCGACGAGCAGAGGATCCGCAGCATCATGTTGTTTTTCGTGATCCTCGCTGGACTCGGAGCGGTGACGTTGCTGGTGCTGTTGTTCGCATCACACATACGGTGAGCGGCGACCAATGCACCCACGTAACCCACTCAGGGCTTGGATGGTGGTTAGGTTTGACAGGACAGAGCATTGCACTGGTTATATGTCTAAGGATGCGTTTCCGTTATATGTCATATGTCATATGTAAGGCTTATTTCCACATCCTCTATTCGATGCTTATGTATTGTCCCGAGCAGAGAATCAATGCAACAGAAAGGATGATGGGAGCTGTGGGAGGTTTTTTTTTGCAGCCGGGTGAACCGGGTGTCTTCCACCTGATTTGGGCCAATCAGGAGCCTCAGCGTGGGGAGTAGGTGTGCTCCTGTGCTTTCCCATTGGCTGCAGCGGCCTCCCTGCTCGGTGGCGAGGGCCGCACCACTTCGACGCTCGGCAGTGGCCTCATCATAACCAAGTTACTCTGTGAATTATTGAGCCATGAGTCCATATGTCCCAACTCCAATGGGGACAGAGGGGTTTATGGCCTGCTCTGAGATCGGATTATTAATCTGTGATGTGCCTCCACAGAAGTTATGCAGCCGGAGGAGTGTGCAAGTCCCCGGCTCGTCTGGATGGGAAGACAGCCCTCATCACCGGAGCCAACACGGGGATTGGGAAGGAGACCGCCCGGGATCTGGTGATGAGAGGTGACCTTTTGGTTTCTACCGTCAAATACAGGATTCAAATTCAACACAACACCAACTTATTACCACAGACGAGACCAAACTGTGGTTTCATGCAGGGGGAGGCTGTAAGATTAACAAATACTGATGCTATAAGAATACCTGCTTTTCTAAATCGGGGTTTATGAGAATATGGTAAATATTAGGCCGAACAATCCTACACAAGACTTTCTAGTTCTTACAGTAGAAATATAAAAGAACTACAGTGACACTCACCAAGTACCAACAGTTCCGTTAAATTCAATCACGCTGCACAGAATTACACACTTGGTGTTACACATTATTAATTATTAATCATTCCTCTAACTATGAATGATTCTATTCATCAAGGTCCGTGAATAATGTCCCTAAGAAATCCACAAAACTGTTGTGAAACGTCTTTTCTCACAAAATATAAAAGTTCCTTGATCAGTCCCCTGATCACATGGCTCTTTCCTGACGAGTGTAGTTTCTGTCTGGGTCACAGTTTACATCATGATTTGTTCACCTGGCAGGGGCTCGGGTGATCATGGCGTGCCGAGACGTGGAGAAGGGCGAGGAGGCTGCGGCCAGCATCCGAGCTGCGAACCCTGATGCAGATGTGGAGGTTCGAGAGCTGGATTTGGCAGACACCTGCTCTATACATGCCTTCGCACAGGAATTCCTCAGAGGTGACCACACAGAGGCGGCTTTGATGCTCACATCCTCCTACAAAGCTCCAGAGTGATGTTATTTAACAGGTATAACAGCGGCCATGTTTCTCTTATGTGATGTTCTCTTTACTCAGAGGTGAATCGTCTTCACATCCTCATCAACAACGCCGGCGTGATGATGTGTCCTTACACCAAAACCATTGATGGCTTTGAGATGCACATCGGAGTCAATCACTTGGGTAAGAACTCTCTGAAATCTACTGGAACCCACGAATCAATCAAATCTCACAGATAAACTGATTGATCGGATTCATCCAATGGAAACAAATCATTCTGCACATTTCATGCACAACTGGAAAGGCAACGCAGTCTTTGAAAAGTTCTGCTTGATAGTTTTATTTTGAAATATGTGAATGATAATAACAGATCCACCTCAAGAGGACATCGATATTAACATATATAATGAATTCATGTTATTTCCATTGCTGTTATTTCCCCTCACGTACGTCTGATGCCATGTTTGAAAACAAAGTATGAGTTTATATCATCTTCGACCCTCAGAAAAACTTTTGTCGCTTAGTTAATAAACACCCAGGATCATTATAACGAGTGTCCACCCGGCTCATCGTACTGTCTCCCCTCTGACAGGTCACTTCCTGTTGACCTCCCTCCTGATCGGGCTCCTCAAGCGCAGCGCCCCGGCCCGGATCATCGTGGTCTCCTCTCTGGCACACAACTTCGGCTGGGTCCGCTTCCACGACCTTCACAGCCAGGGCAGCTACAACAGTGGATTAGCGTACTGCCAGAGCAAACTGGCAAATGTGATGTTTACCAGAGAGCTGGCGCGTAGACTCAAAGGTACACAAACAGACACACACACACACACACACACACAAAACATGGGAGATCGCACAGATGGGCTGTTCTCTGGCAAATGTAGTAGCAGAGGTTTAGTGATGCTTTGTGTGATGAAGAGGAAGAGGAGGGAAGAGATAAACTAAATGTAGACCAACAACAAATAGTCCAAATGGTCTAAACTAATCCTTTGACCAGGTAATACACTGAAATATCATTCTTTCTAAGTTACACAACACGAAAGTCAACTGTGCCTGTGAGCATGTTGGAAGCTAATGTGCTGGATTCAGTGAGAAGTGAATTTATAAATAATTTAAAGACCATTTTATTCGCAGCGGTTTTAACTATTTAACATGACATTGCAGATGAGAAGCCAAAGAAATCTCTCATTGTGACCAGAGCAGTTTTGTTAAATGTTCACAAAGAAATGTGTTTTCTTTTTATTTAGAGTTATTTATGTAAAGTTTAAGTTTAAACTGATCGATTTAAAGCCTCAATTACATTTCTTTTTCACGAGGGTTTGATAAAATCATCTGAGGAATCTTTGCCATTTTTTAAATATATATATATATATATATATATAATGGCCTGATTATTGTTATTTTATGTTTTAATCCCTCATTTCATTATTGTCCCTGAAACCCCACATCTCTCTAACCATGAACCTGATCTGTTGTTGTGGCAGACACCAACGTGACCGTGAACTCAGTCCACCCGGGGACGGTGAACTCCGACCTGATCCGACACTCGACCCTCATGACGATATTCATGACGTTCTTCTCCACGTTTGTAAAAACCCCGCGGGAAGGAGCCCAGACCAGCATCTACTGTGCTGTGGCCGAGGAGCTGCACTCTGTGTCTGGGAAGCACTTCAGGTGGGTGACAACCAGTTGGAGCAGAGTTCGGTTAATCTTTAATCTAAATCAATCATCATATAAATGTACTCTTTTATTTATTTACTCATTCATTTAATCGTTTCCATTTCTTCATTGCACTGAAACTAATTTAATGTTTTAACTACTCTTTGTATTTGATGCTTTATGTCTGTGAAGCACTTTGTAAACCAAATAAAATGTATTAATTAATTGATTAAAAATAAATCAATTAATCAGGGTAATAAGACTTCAGCGTCTGCAGCAAAGCTCTGTGACGTCAGGATCATCAAAGTAACTAGGAATTATCCTCTGGGGACCATGAATGTCTGTTCCAAATGTAATGCTAATCCATGGATCAATTAACTGATTAACTGATAAACATCACCACCCTGCTATCTTGATAAAATGATAAATCCCTATTAGATAAATTGAAAAAAATTGTATATTCAGGTTTTCAAGTAGTAAAACGAGAGCCATCAGAAACAGGGGCAGCAGGAGTTTCTTGTAAATTGTCAATAAAGAAGTTTCGGTTTTGTTATAAGTTTATTTTATATGATGATACTGGAAAATAAAACTAATTGTGTGGCAGTAGAGATCCTCCCATCTCCTCATTTTAAAGCCCCTCTTTTATTCTAGCCACCACACATAAGGTGAAAGACAAATTAGGTCTCTGCTCCTTGGGGGATGACTCACATTATCTTCCCTTCCAGTGACTGCGCCCCGGCCTTCGTCGCCCCACAGGGGAGAAGTGAGGAGACGGCGAGGAGACTGTGGGACGTCAGCTGTGAGCTTCTCGCTATCGAGTGGGACTGAATGACCTTTGACCCTCCGTCTCTTTCGAGGCCTCGTTCACACGTACACGGGTGTTTTCCTTTTTCAAATCGAGTGTTCGGTTCACACTGAGGTTTGAGGATCACTGGAAACTGAACCTTTTTAAAAACTCCTCCCAGGTCGAAGATGTTCAGTAACTCAGTTTTCAGTGTGATGTCATTGTCGTCCGCCTGCCGGAACCAGTGTTGTGATTGGCCAACACGGCTTTTACAGTTGGGGTTATAGCGCCACCTGTTGGTTTGGTACGATACAGGCCACGTGTTTTTTGCATTTATCATGGGGACATAGATTTATATATTAACCCCCGCCCCATTTGTATTAAATACCTGTGTACATGTGGAGCCGCCCTCGGTTCAATAAGGACTTCTCATCCTTTCTGCCATCAGTCATTTCATTTGTTTAATTATGGTTTTGATGTTTTGAACTTTGATGATTCTTACCTAATAGGCAGTCAGGTAACTGTAAGAGCTACTGTAAGATGCTTTGTTTTGTGATATAACTAAGTAATTACAATACAATGAAACTTGAAACTGTTGATGCTGTACAAAACCATTTGTCACGTAATCACGAATAACGCGTTGACCCCGATATATTTTTGTGACACAATGCGACGACCGTGCAGGCAACAAAAAAAAAGAAGAAGCAACTTGACGTATTGTAAATGCTTGTGTGCTACTGTGAAGGGTCAAGCCAGGGTTCAAGACCAGCATCTTGTTTTGAAAGAGTTCAGAATTTGCAGCTAAATTGCTTCACTTTCGTGCCAGCGTTTCTAAACAACTGCAGGGTTTCTTACGGTGTTTCCAGGTCGACTTAAAAAAATATATAATTAGTAAACCACTGGAGATCAGCGTCGGTCTGACCCACGATTACCGCTTGAATTGAATAAATGTATTTTGTGATAATCGTAGTACATGTAGGTTATGAGAAAGCTTTTTTTCTACTATAGCCAAGATTTAGAATCATGACACTGCAATATTTACAGAGTTGTTTTTCCATTGTCATTGCCAAAAACTGCACATTCCTGGAGGAGCCGTTTTGCATTTGTAAAGATCCCCCCCCCCTCATGTTTCCTTCTCAGCATTCACACACAAGGTTGCCAAGAGTTTACATTCTGTGTTTTATACAAGTGAAATATGCCTTTTACTACACGTACATTCATGTTAAGAGTTGAATGTTTACATTTGATGTAAATAAACAGAATATTGCTATAAAGGCTTCTGTGTCAATCCTTTGAAATCTTCATCAGGAAAGAGGAGGAGTTCTTGAACAGATGGAGTTGAATCATCAGCATAGAAGTGAAGTGTAAAGAGTCAACTACAATATTAAAGGAAAGCTCAGCATTTTGGGAAATAAGTTTATTCCTTCTATTACAAGAGTAAAGTTAAAGATTTGGAAAACTCAATCTTTACGTTAAGTTAGCATTAGCTTGGTGTTGACAAACAAACTAAAAAGTGGAACAAGTTCTTCTCATCTAACTACTGTAATAAAGCAACCACATTTCCCAAATTATTTACTTTTCATTAAATACTAAGAAGCGCTCATAGTTTTTATTACATGTCTTTTTATTGTTTCATTTTTTTCATTTTTACAAGGGATGGCAAAATCCAGTACATTTCAAAATCAGGACTTCCTGCATCAGTGAAGCAGTAACTTTATTCAGTATTTTCATTTTTTCCCCCAAAAGAAGTTCATTTATTTTTTAAAACTCACTAATATAAAGTGCGGCAGTGATGAAACAACAGTCGAAGTGCAAGAATGTTGTACGCGTACATCAAAAGAGTCTATACTGGTTTCTTTCTATCTCTCGGCCATCATCACTGGGAGAACTGTGGGCGTCAGTCCTCAGACCAGTGCAGCACTGGGACTTGAGGCAGTGAGAGAGAGAGACAACCCAGTATCTCCTCTGAAATGAAGGCGTACTTCCTGACCGTGAGATCAGAACAACTCGGAAATAAACATTCTCAACAAGGCAGCTTCAGCGATACAGGCGATTGTCATGTGTGAGAGAATTAAAAGATAAGATTCATGGCGTCACTACGTTTTCACTAAACTTTCCCGTTTCAAGGTTTGTGGAGAAACAGGAGACACAACAAGACACAACAACAGACATCACGTGAGCAATGGTTAGATCCCTTTTTAGCAACGTTATACGACTCGTTATCTGTGTAAGTTCATTATTACGACTTGTATTTCCAAAGAGAACAAAGCCCAAATTTTAAAATGAGAGACTCTGAGAAATCACAACCAAAACACAGGATGACACAAGAGGAGACGTAAAAACCATCCGTCCAGAGACGAGACGAGTCACGACAGAGTTGATTCTATGGATGATGAATTAAACCTGATCTATTATCAGGTCCCTTTGTGTATCCAACCTAGAACTCCTCAGATGCCCTTAAATACTGTTTGACGTCCCTTGTTAAAAGGGAACATTTGCTGAAAGCTGGGCAGAGAAGGTGCAGTACAAAGTAAAACAGTCTCATCAGGATAACAGAAAACAGAAATTAATTTTTCACATGTACAGTTCTTGGCAGATTACACTTCTTTTTTACCCATGAATAAAAAAACCTTAAACACACAGACACGCAACGAGGAAATAGAAATGAGGAGAAGAAAGACCTTCACGTAACAAGAGGCTTTCCAGTCAGTCTGAGACATTTTCCCTTTAGGTTGAGGTAGGAGATGAAACCCTCGTCAAATACCGCCTCACTGCAAAGATATGCTTGTGTTGTGTAACTGTGGGTGTTGTGACTCCAGCGCAGTAACACTGTTCCCTCTGAAGTTCACTACAGGTGAGAGATAACAGCAAAATATTTAAAGAATGTAAATAAAGCACGTTGGTGAATCGTTTGTGTTGCAGACGGACAAACAGAGACGGTCATCATCAGGGGTTCTAGACCCTTCCACTGCCCTCAATGTCTGTTTCCCCTCTGAGTCCCAGGCTCTGACCTGGTATCAGTGGCGGGTGTGGAGAAGAAGTGTGGCAGCTCAACAGAAACCTAACAGGGTCATCGAGTTCACCCGTACATGAGAGTGAAGCTCAGGCTGCAGCTTTCTGTCTAAACCCGACGGAGCCTGAGAGACCGAGGCCGACCTGACATTATGCTTTGTGTGACCTGAATATCATTGAAAAACATTTCTGTTCAAAACACACCGGGTGCCGACAAGTCCTGACTGGTCCCGAGGGCTCGAGTCAGGAATCCACACACACACACTATACATCACTGCGAGTTCAGACTTAAACCCACTGGAGGACAGAAAAACAGATTTCAAACGAATTGACACCAAATCCATTCTCTCTTACTCCAGTACCTCATTCTAGCTCCAACCAACAGTCCACATATTATAAAATATTAAAAACTGTCTTACTTTGGTTAATAGTGATCGAATTCCACACGTCAGAGTCTGTTGTTGCTCTCTGAAGGCGGTTGTGTCTCCACTGGGAGCAGCGTGAAATCAGATAAATCACCTTAACTAATGTCATTCGAGTCACGTCAGCTGGGGATGAGACGGTGGAGGCCACTGCTGGTCTGAGGCCAGCACCCAGGGCAGAATTATATCCTCCGCTACCATAACAAACAAACATCTGACTGAACTGTCGACAGTCAAGTTGCGTAATGGGTAAAGGAGGAGCCTGGTATAGAAAAAGAAGAAGAAGATCTTTCTGGTTCTGCTGCATCGATTTCTAAAGATCTGGAGACAAAGACCAAGTGGGAGAGCTTCTAGGATCTCATCACAGAACAGAGGATCTCTCAAAAGTGGCTCAATCTTGAATTTTCAGATGTTTTAATAAACAACCTGGTAAATAAGTCGCTGTTTCAATCACTCACATATGTGGTCACCAGAAACCCTGAATCCTCTCATTTGTGCTCCGTTTCTCAGTCTAAGTGCTCAGTGTGACGTCGTGCCGCTACCTGGCCGTGGGCCGGCCCGGGCGCTGCTGAGATGACTTGTTGTGATGTTCAGAGAGCCACTGGCGACAGATGTTCTGCATCACTGAGTCCTGAGCCCCCTCAGCCGCCTGAAGCACGTCCTGGACCAACGGGCCCGCGCGGCTCGCCTCCAGCTTGACGGCGAGCAGGTACGCTGGGCGCAGTTTACCACACAGCAGGTAAGCTTTGATCTGCAGACACACGGGAGATGTGAAGAGAGTTTCATGTTTTTTCTCCAGCAGGACGATTGTAAAACTTAATATTCTCTTTGAAAGACGGAGGAGAACAGAACATGATCAGCTTCACACTACCTTGCTCTCTGTGCTCTTGGTTTCCAGGATGAGACTTTCCAGTTCTCTCGCCTAGATCAGAAAAAGGACAACAAACATCTCTGTGACCAAAAAAACAACATGGAGCCAAGTCATGGTCAAACTCTGTTGACATATTAAACTCTCGTCGGTATCTAACGTTCCCAAAGGGCCTTGGCCACTCACATCAGACGGCCCCTTATCTGCGATGGACACACAGCTCAGGATGAGGGCGTCGCAGTCGTTTTTGGTGGCGGTGCCTGATTCGCTGACACACTTGAAGAGCTGCCGCACCGCTCCGAACTGCCGCTGCCGGACGAGCCGCTGACCGGCACGCATGAAGACGGCCTGCGCCTCCAGCTGGAAGTCCTGAGGCAGGAAGAAACAGAGAAATGTAAAACTCTGACAAGGAACAGTCAGATCCTGATAAGAGCACATGTATTTATTTGGCATGAGTAAGTAAAAACTAGTCAAGGTCACAGTCAGTTGCTTTTATTGTCTCCTTTGGATGAAATAAATCTAGTTTGAAAAGCAGAACAAATACTGACTCATGAGGAAACGTACCTGTATGACTCTGTAGGCAATGCCAAACCCCTCTTCTATGTTTTTTCCTCCAAGCATGACCTGCAATTAAAAGGTGTATACTTTACACAAAACATTTTCAAGTTCCCAAAATATAGAAAAAAAACTGTAATTTGATATATTTTTTGATACTTTAAAGACTTAAAATGTAAAAAGTTAAATAAAACTGATCTTTCTCTGCTGTCACACATATCTTCCATCAACACTCATGAATTAATTTAATCTCTAAATTTCAGGGTTTTATCCCAAGAATAAAGTCACGTCAGTATTTTAAAACCACCTTGATCTAATGGGGCTTTTGATTGTTGAGTACTGGGAGGATCCGGAGTGAAACCTCACCTTACAGGCGACCTCAACCTTCATCGGATTCCCTCCAAACAGAGTGGGTGGTGAACTGGAGGCAGAGGACTTGGAGGAAGGCGTGCTGGTCGGGGGACTCTTGGAGGAAGCAGCGTTCTCACAGCGAGCGAGGAACCGGGTCACTTCCAGCTGGAGCTCAATCGTGTTCATGTGCCTGAGAGACAGCAGAGGTCCACACATAAGAGTCTACTTGACAGGAAGCAAACACCTTAATAATACTTTCCCACCTCCGATAAACAGGCAATAGTACAGATCTACTTATCCTGTGACACTGAAATAAAGATATATGAAGTAACCTGGACACGTCACTGGACGACATCATCTTCCTGAACGAGTTGACCTGAGATTTTCTCCTCCCGGCGCCCCGACCTTGCAGCTCCTGCAGATACGCCCTCAGGTGCTCCTTGGCTTGCACCAGCCAGCGCTGTGAAAGATCAAAGGCAGACACACGTCGTCACACACACAGGAAACAGTCGTTAAAAACTTTGCCGACTGCATTGCTGTGGAAAAAAGAACATACCTGCTGTTCTCCCAGCTGAAGGTACGAACCGGCTCCATGTGTGAAGAATCGGATACAGGTCATGGCTGCACGTACATGATCCTGTCCAGGTACAGAATATTTGAAGTATTAATAAAGAGGTAGGATTTCATTATCTGTCAGGAATCGAACACAATCTGATGCTCTTACTATATCATTTAATATAAGGTGCATATCTTAACCATTAAGCCACTAAGACACTCAGGAGCCTGCCTGTCTGGGAGAAAAGAGTTGACACTAATGTGAGGTTGGATGATGTTGAATTGGCTGAGGGACAGAAGTTTAGCTGCGTCTTTTCCACTCTACTCTCTCATCAGTCTTTCTTTTTACTTTCAAATGCTATTTAAAGTCAAAAGTAATAAAAAAACAATGTGAAAAAACATGAAAAGACTCTTAACCATCATGAACTGTTGGAGCTGGTAGAGAGTGTTGAAGTATCCTCTCCGCTGCAGGAACTGGCAGGAGGCGATGAGGTAGCGGCTGCACGTCTCCAGGCCTGGGTCCAGTTTCTCCAGTATGCCCTGCAGTGTGCCAAGACGCCCTCGCTCCAGACTGGGCTGCAACACACCGTCTAGAAACACCTCCTCTGGGCACTCCTGAGCCGTGACCGAGCAGGGAAACACACGTCAGCTTCTTTTCGAGGGCCGATTAGTCACGTGACTGCATTTTTGTCTCCATTCAAAACAAACTGGGGCAAATAAACAGACTTTGCAGGGAACATGCTAACACGCAGGGCCGAACTTCTCTGGCAGTACAAAGTATTTAAACAAACACCGTCAACATGTGATTATGACTCATGACTCTGCCATGGACGCCGAACGCTACACCCTGGATATCTCTGCACGCATTCTCTCATAATGAATGCTCCTTTTTATAGCTCTGGTAAACCAATCATTGCTGACTGATGTAATACACATTGCTACCAGTGCAACAACACAGGAATGTTGCCACAGATGCCAGATATAAATCTTGGATATATATATATATATATATATATATATAGATTGAACTGATGTTAATAGTATTACTCAAACTCTAGCTTTAAAAACACCTTGTTAACTACGGGAAATCTGAGATCTTAGTAACAGCAGGGAGTCAAATCAAATCTGAAAGTTGTTGACAGGGTTCTATGATGAATTCCAGCCAGACATACCCAGAGATCCATGTCTTACCTTGTTGAGCAGGTACGTCAGGGCCTCGGTCAGCGAGTCATGCCGCACCCAGAAGCTGATGAGTGCCAGGTGAGTGCCATACGAGTTCAGGTAGTACAGACACTCCTGGTGGAGGTCGCCGCTCTGCGTTGGTCCCTCTGGACGCTCCACAGGACACGTGTCGCTCAGCACGTCCTCCAGCTCCCGCAGCGACGCCAAGATGTCCTCGCCAGAAGACTGACGCAGAGACAAACATGAGACAAAAGGATAGTGAAATTATGAAGAATACTGCAGTGCTGCTTTTATTCAAAGTTCATCACGGGGTCAGACAGAACAGGTGTCACCGACCACAAACATATGCAGAGCCAAACAAACTGAGCAAAGCCACGACATGAATCCAGGTCAACACACACACCACAGATAATTTAATATCTTTTCCACATGAGGGGAAAATATTAAATTATAGCCTCAGTCCCCTGGCACCGGACGATACGTGTGAGATTCCTATGGTTTCATGTTCCAGGGGGAAGGGAGGGGGTGTAGCTCTGCACATTCTGTGTGACTGGTCCAGACTGTGACTCAACCTGACCACTAAGTGTCATCATGCAATTACAGAGCTAGAAAATATAATAAATAGTCAGCAATATCTTACTTTTATATATTTTAGATTAGATATTTTTTGTCATTTATTTTGCCCTTAATTTTTGTTTCCTTTTGTCACACTGAAAATCTTACACTATGCATATATATACACAAGTTCCAATTGTTTGCTGTACTTGTGGCCAGTCATTGTGGCTCACTAGGATCATCGACCTCAGCCTTACACAGTGGCAGTAGCATTTAGGTAACAGCACCACAGTGACAGCATCATCCTACCGTGGCCCCAGTGGGTCGCACGATGTTCTCCAGGTGCTGGACGATCTCCTGCAGCAGTAGAGGACCCAGGCTGAGCTGGTTTCTGTCCACTGGACCTTTCAGGCAGCGGGAGAACTTCTCCCTCGCCCCTGAGAGGTTCCCTGCCTTCAGAGAGGCCATCCCCCACGCCTGCCACACGCCACCAGGGTCCAGGCCGCTCTTGGTGGACACCTAGCAGCCAAACAACCAGGAAGGTTAGAAACAGCCATGACGTGGAGTTTTCAGAGATATAACTTTTATATAATTTAGGTTTGGTGGAGTAATAAACTGCCTGACAAGAGCTTTTCTGTAGTTGGACAGTAGTTACTGTTTATTAGAGTTGAATTCTGTGCAGGGTCCCAGACAAATACATGTGAGACAATGAATAATAGGACTAAAGCCCCATGAGCCTCACCTCCACCGCTAGCTGGTAGTGCTCGGCCTCCAGCAGCTGATTACGGAGACGCGTGAGAGCAGACGTCTCCAGAATGTCGTCCAGAGAAGGAACGTATTTGTAATTTGCCGCAACGAGGATCTTAAGCACGTCGACTTTACTGATGTAACTGTGGAAACAAGAGTGAGTGAGACAAACAGAAGTGACAGTGACACACAGGATATTACCTCAACACCACATCAGTCTCACCTGTCACACAAGGCCAGGTCCTGGCTGCGGCCGACCTTGACGAACATCAGCTTGGCGCTGAAGAGCAGCTGCCGCATGATGTCGGTGAGGAGGCAGGCGTCCACCTCCGGGTTGGTCAGCTTGCAGGACAGAGAGCGGCAGTGGACGATGAGCTGGTGTCCACACGCTGTTTGGTCGCTGTGCAGAGACAATATGGCCACGCAGAGGTATGCACTGGGAGCCTAGAGGGTTTCGAGAAAAGAACATCGTTAATCTTGATGTATCCTCTGAGAAAATTCCAGAAGAGCTGACTGTTTTTAATGATGCAGGAAATATGCAGAAAAACAACCTTGAACTTTATGCTTGTTGCACTAAACTCAGTGATAAATTGACAGTGTGAAAATAAGTGTTTGAGATCTTTCAGCTTGGCTTCTGTTGCTCTCAATGCAAACAAGCAGAGACTGACGAATGTGTAAATGTAACCTGCTCAGAGCTCAGTACTTTTCACCCTGCGTGGTGATGTTCAGATCCAGACCTGCTCGTAGTAGAACTCGCTCCGCAGCAGCTGGTTCTCTGCAGAGTTTGTGCTGAGTTGGATTTGCTGCTGGATCACTTCAGGCAGATGCATCATCCCATCCAAGTCTTCCTCTGTCACCACGAGGCCGCCAGCCACTGCACAGCCAACACACGAGGAGTTCAACATCAATGTTTTCATATTTAATATACACTTTATAAAAGATAAATTCTCCATCCTGTTATATGGAAAATACTGTTTTCTTTCTCTACTACAGCAAAGAGGAAGTTGATGTTGTACTCGTACCTTCAGCTTGTTCCAGCTCGTCGTCAGAACTGCAATTAAAAAAATTATCATTAATTTCAAATCACAAGCACATTTCTGTTCAAAACATGAATCCAGACCGGTAATCGCAGCGTTAGGGTACAAAGTTCACGCTTTTGTGGTAAAATCCCATGATTTTGCTATAATAAGGAACAACTCCTCATGTGTTTGAACGGTGTGTAACTGGTTTATTCCAGTTCATTGCAGAAGCAGCATCTCGCTGTATAATGCTCTGAGGGCAAAAGATATGTCTTAAACTAAAATTATATTCTATTTGCACCAAAACATATATATTATTCCATTAAAATGATTTCCAACCACAGGAAAACAGTTGTCAGAGTTCTGTCATTAACTGTACAGTGTAAAGTGATTTTCTACAGGAACTTACTCTGCGTGAAAGTAGCTGTAACACTGGTCACAGACTCGGACTTCTTCTCCTGGACTTCCATCCACCAGCATCTTACGCTCAGAACACGCCTGACAAACAAGTCGACCACATCTCCGACAGTGATGCCGTCTGTTGAACTACAGAGTGGGGGAGGAAAATTTAAAGACAACAATTACTAACAGAGAAAAGTTTAATATTTCATTTTTTTCTTTCACATTCATACCTTTCAAAAAAGACAAACATTTTAAGATGTATTTTGTAGAGTGGAACAAAATGGTAAATAAACCTTTCATTCATTTTTCACACTGGCCTGAATAGGAAACAAATCTTGTTCATTGAAAAGGTTGTGTAATCAAATACGTTTTTTTCATAACTTCACAGGCATTAACTACCAAAACTACAAGTAGTAAGAATGTCTCTGTGATTTATGAGAACGCCAGTGAGTCTCGCGGCGTTTGACCCACTCACCATGGTGAACCTCTCTCGGTGGCAGACCATGCACACATGCTGTTGGGTGTCAGGGACCCAGTCTTTACGGCCGGGGGGTTGATCCGGAGGCTGGAACTTGGCAAGCGAGCGACGTCTCCTCCCTGCTGAGCTCCGATCCCTCTCCCTGTCCAAGCTGTTGGAGGAGGACGTGCGTGTAGGAGTGCTGCCTGTGATGAAATATTAAGAACGCGCTTTTTAAACTGGGAAACTAAATCAGCACAAGTGCAACTAACATTGAATTTACAGCAGAGAACATTATCTGAATCTTTTATGTTCTCTGTGCTTTGAGAGAATTTCAACTGTGAAAAAACAGACTGGTTAACTAATGTGTCCTTTAGGGAAGAGCCTATCAACTCCAGCAGAGCTCCTGTGGCTGACAGCACACAGCAACATTCCCTTGATGAAATCACATCATTATTTTATGGCTGTTAAACATGTAGAAATGTCTCACTTGTGGAAGGCGTTGGAGACTCGATTTGACTGGACGACAGGGAGCAGCTGTCCTGAGCAGGACACTGCATCAGCGAGTCCTGGAGGCTGATCACTGAGTCTGGAAAATTAAATATATATCGTTATAGCCATGTACATATATGTAAAACAGAAAAGCCAGGAATGTGAGAATAGTCACTGAACCGAGCTTAAGAGCAGCAAACAGCATGTTTGTGTCAAGATCCACTTTTAAGTTACAAAAATAAGCTTCCAAAATTACTACAATAACAGTTTCGGTAATATTTAAATAAAAAGTATTGCACTGTATCTGCACACGTCATGGCCACTGTGTGCTGTGCTCTGACCGGATCTGCTCCGCTCTCTGGGGGCACAGGAGAAGTCCAGGGCCTTGGAGGCGTAGTCCGCCAGGAGTTTATCGATGGCTTCGGCACCAAAGCCGGCCTCCTGACCCACCACGAGGCTCCGCAGGGTTCTCACTGCCATGTCGGCCCAGTCCACCTTCAGGTTCATCAGAAGCTGCTCCAGCATCAGCAGAGGCTCGGACAGCAGGGGGAAATAATCCTGCCTGGCAGCTGGGGGGAGCGTCAGTAGCACCTGGAGGAGGAAACACAGAGTTTGACTGTGCACACGTCATTTGGTCATAATAACATATTAACAGTGTCCAGCTCAAACGTTTGACTTGTACATCCACATTGTCTGGAATTTATTTAAGTTTAGTGATATTTAACATGCTCATTAAAAAATGGAGAACAACTATATCAAAGCAGAAATTAAGCGTTACTGTTGAGTGTTATGTAATATATTATATAATGACTGGGGGTGATCTCTAATGAATAGAGTCAGACTTCCCAGTTTCATGAACGTTTGGCTGTGTAATCGAGTTTCAAGAAAAACTTTATTGAACCATGACGGGTGATGAAGCCAACTGAAATTCCACAAACACTGTGATGTATGAGCACAAACTACACTTCCTGTCCTTATCCTACAGGAAAACTGGATCTTAACACATCTTCACATTCACAAACCTTCGAGCCCAGATGAAGAGCGTGGATGTGTTGCCGTCGCGAGGGAGACACCTGCCTCTGGAAATGCAGGGTGAGATAGTCAGCCAGGAAGTGACAGGCAGCCAGGCCGGGGCAGCGGTCCAGAGCCTGCTCACAAATCTCCAGGCCGACCACGAAATCAGAGAGGCCCTCGAGTAACTGAAGACACAAAGGAGACAGACAAAAAAGAAAGAGGGGACCAGAAATTAGAAAAACCATGGATTACTTTAGTTTATCTGACGAGTACTTTCATCTAGTGTAGTGAATATGTATGTGATTATAAATTATGATGTATGTAAACTCTATCTAAAGTTTCAGCATGTGAATATACAGTATCTGTTAGTGAGGGACAAGACTTTGGCAAAAAGGCTTATTTGTCATCAGACAGTAGCCAATGGGCTCAAAGATTGTGTTGTACTCGACAAGCTATATATTTGTACATGTATAAATTTTTATTCATTCCATTATAGGATTGTCCTTTGCATTGGGTACGAGTTTTCTGAAACACATTTTTACGACTGTGTACCTGAAAAGCTTTGTCTGTCTGTCCCTTCTCCAGCAGGTGAAGCAGATGCTCAGTCTTCAGCTGCAGCCTCAGCTGCTCGGACACAGGATACAGCTCCACCCACTGTGCACACAGAGAAAACTCCTGCAAAATAATATGGTTATTATATAGATAAATATGTATTTTCAAGATTAGTACGTGTAAAACTGTGGTATATATATATTAGTTTATTCACTACACTGCTGCAGATCTGTTGGACCTACTTTTGCCTTCAACATCCGGGACAACATGGCCTCAGGGTTTGTCTTCGACTCGTTCCTCAGCTCCTGCCACGTAGCCCAGGGCAACCGAGGCTGTAGATTCAACATCTGTGAGAAGAGAAGGAAGCACGGAAACATTTAGCACATTGGAAAGTCAAATTATATAACTGAGGCATGCAAGTTCAGACCACGCCAACATATGGCTTGGTTACATAAGACATGAAACTCCCAACCTGCAAACTGCAGTCAAATTAAAAACTATCCTCAGGGTAAAAAACATTAACCCCAGTTGACACTGAACAAGAAGAAGCATGAAATGTGAAATATTTAACTTAAGCTTAACACAAGCTTTCTCCTCTTTTAGTTGAAGCTGTAACATTTTGTTTTTTCTTGTGCTTTTCCTGACAAGAGATGCATGAGTATATTTGCTTTAGTGTGACATATTATCTACTGTATATATCTTTTTCTGCCTCCGTCTCTCGCAAACACACAACAGACCTGCCCGTCAAAGTCAGTTAGTCTGTTTACAGCACAGTGAAGAATCTGTTTCTGTGGTTCACACTGTACCCAGCGATAGATGTCCAGTTCTTTCTTCTTCAGCTCCAAGTCGGATCTCAGTGAGGTCCCTGTGCTCAGGTCACTGAGGCAGAAGTCGAGCAGCTCCAGGCAGGACGACAGGGGCCATCGCTCCAGAGCCTGCAGGGCAACACGGCCTCGCAGGTTCGAGTCCTGCACCCGGAACAGCTGACCTGTGCCTTCAACTCCATCTGAACACAATCAGACCACACGTATCACGTTTGAAACAACTTTGACATTCACATTATTTTATACTATTTATTTTCTGCATTTTCCTGTAATTGTGATGGTATTCTGAAAATGTGGTTCCGATCTCAAGATAATGATAAATTCAAGATCTAAAATAAATGTATATGACAAACACATATATCATCTAATGGTTACCTATTACATCACATCCCCATATTATCATTTATTTACAGCATGCAAGAGCCAACATGAACTTCAATCTGCTGCATTCCACTAAAAAACATCTACAAGCATTCCTCACCTTCCAAAGCAGCATAGGCAAGCAGCTGGTCTCTTAGCGCCCCCTCCTGGCTGCAGCCTTGCCCATACAGCTCCAGCAGGCTGAGAGCCCGGTCCAGGTCTTTGGAGGAAAGGGCTTTCTGGAAGGCCTCAGCCGCCACAGCCTGGGTAACACCTTCCTGTGGCCCAGACAGCAGGAGAGTGACGAGAGGTTTCCCACAAATCACCGCCCCGAGTCCAGCGGAGCCTCCCTCTCCCTCAGTCAGCGGGGCGCCCAGCACTGGTTCAGCCAGGGAGTGAAGATAGGCCCAAAGAATAGGGAAATCTTTCAGGAGAGTATCCGCTTCTCGAGAAATCTGCTCACCGTCCAGGACAACCTCCTTTCGTCCACTGCGGAAATATCCCGACCAGCCGGAGGATTGCGCCCGAGCGTTTTCTCCTTTACATGCACTCAGACACGCCAGCGTGGCCAGTAAGGGGGAGCGAGACTTTAGGAAAGACAGGGCCGATGGTGTGAGGAGGAAAGAGGAGGAGGAAGAAGAGGAGGAGGATGACTGAGAGGGAGGCGAGGTGGAGAGGTTGGTTGGTGTGTTGTCCTCCACTGAGGACTCAGAGTCTGAGCTTGCATCTGACTGAGTAACTGAGGGAGTTTCTGTGATGCCCAGAGTTGCCTTGTGCTCCTGAGCGTGCAGCTGGAGCAGGGCAGACAAGCTGGCAACACTGAACGCTCCATCATCTTTTCTGGTTGGATCAGAATCTGTTTCAGCAGCTGGAGATGAGAACCACAAGGGCAAAGTCTCACAGCATCGCTGGACAATCACCTGCTGGACGCTCAGTCGCAGACCTTCCTGCTGCAGCAGGGATAGCACTCTGGAGAGAAACAGGAAACAGGAACAGGAAGTTGGTCAGAATCACTCAGTGGTTAATTTAGTGTCAAACCAAGACAAATGTTAAAGCGGGATGAAGCAATTTCCCCCATTTTGTGGCAGCTCCTCTATCCTGACTCTTTTTGGCAGAGTAAACGGTCATTGAATAACTAATTCTATTCACAAGACTTGGTGGAAGGATTGGAAAAGGAACCATTACATATTGGGATGGATCCGGCAAAAGAGGCAGATCCAGGAGTTTTTCCCACTTTGTTTAACGCTGTGAGCAATTATCTGTGCGTACCTGTCAGGAGACACCTGTCTGTCAAACAACAAGTGGGAGAGGAGCTGAAATGGGGCTTGAAGCAAAACCAGCAGCGGGTTCCCAAGCTTCACTTCACCACTTTGGTCTGAGACAAAAAGCAGGAGAGAGAAACCAGAAGAAAACTAGTTAAAAAAAGCTTTAATTAGAAGTTGCTACTTGCAAGACAGAAGATTGTGAAAAAGGCAAAAACTTCTACTTTCTGTGACAAATGATTTTACCTTCTGGAGCAAGGCTGCGCACCAGCACGGATGCTAACGTGTTGACGTAATCAAGGAAACTGCGAACGTAATCGGGTCTGGCGAGGTCTCCATCGGGCTCGAAGGGGCAGAGCTGGTCCAGGGAGCGAATCAGCTGTTTCATGTTGGAGCGGACAGGGTGAACATCGAGCTCCGCCTGCTTCAGACTGGCCTGCTCCACTAACAGAGCCAGAAGAGCACTGCCCGCGCTGCCCTCTGTCGTGAGAGGAGGCAACATTCACCATGAGACATTCAGACTTTCTCAAAGACTGTTGAAAACAATAAAGGTTGTAAATCTCTTCAGATATTATTAAGTTGATCTGACGCGGTTGCTCTGCTGACCTGTATTATCTGTAGCGGTGCTCAGAATGTGCAGGGTGGTCTCCAGGCGTTGAGCCAGACCGAGTCGAGCAGAGATGCTCTCCTCTGTCAGGGTGGGGTTGCAACACAGGAGCACTTCCTGAATACAGCAGCCGAATGGGCTGGAAAACACTTGGTCCTCCATAACAGCTTCTATGAACAAGAGAGGATGAACGAGTGGATCAGTAACAACAGAACTCCACTGTAGATAGAGTCAATGTTAAAAATACCTGGTCAGGAGACTAATTTATGCATCTACCTGCATTTATTCAATAGTTTGACCAGTAGAATAGACTTTTTATTCAGAATTGGAAATGTGTAAGTGGGGTATTAAAAAATACGAATTTCCTTGTTTCCCGTACGACTTGGTTTACACTCACCTGTTTTGACGGAGCCCTTGTTTGTTGCAAAGTGACTGAGGATCTTGCTGATCTGTTGTAACACCATTGGAAATCCACAGATCCCCTGAGAATGAGGAACTTTGGGGTCAATTCTCACTCCTGGAGAGGAAAACAGGGATTAAAGACGAAAACCAAAATTAATACCCGTGCAAAGCTGCAGATAAAACACATTAAACTGTTGCTTGTTGGATTAACTCATCGCTGCAGGAATCACCATGACCCTTAAATTCCGTCTTCATACCTCGAGTCTCCAGGCTGCTGTTGAGCCGGCGCTCTGCTGTTTCCAGCAGCTGCCGGGACGTCTTCCAAAGCTGACAGTGGCAGCACGCCAGGTCGAAGGCCGCCATGGCCGCTGGGCTCAGCTCCTCCAGCAGCGTGGTGAGGAGGCCAGACGGGTCTGAGGAGCAGCAGCTCAGCCAGTAGTCCTCCTCCAGGGATGGCATCGGGTGAGCGGGGGAACTGAGGAGACGGTCTGCTATGTCCGAGATGGAGTAGAAAGCAACACCTGCAGGGAAAGACAGAGAAGCCCGGGGGTTCAATCGTGATAACTCACCAGGAAACAATCCTTATACAATATGAGCGAATTATATAGTTTGGTTTTGTGATTTTTTCGCTGACAAACGAAACAACTTAAATAATCATAATATTGTTTATACACTATAATAATTCCAGCATACCCAGACACATCGATATAGATTTTCTGCTTCCAAAACACAGTTATTGTCATAATTAAGTCTCAACCTCGAGTGTTTTCTACTGTAGATACATCAATTTGTACAAATGTTCAATAAACATATTAGGAAGTTAAAAAAGGAGCTCAACCTCTTCTGGCTCAAACAAGTTGCTCTCTTCACCCACATGTCTAATCCAGACCTCTCTACAACTTTCTTTCATCTCAAGTATTCTTTAAAGAAAATAAGCTAAAAATACTATAAAAGACGAACAAGCTGCTCCAACAGGGTCGAAGCACACGAGAGCTGATTTGAGGCAACAAGACCAACACTGAACGAGGCCTCAACAGTTGGTTTAATATACGCTTTATTTCTTAAATTCAAGGCAACCTAGTTAGTTACTAGGCGAGATGAATGGCAGGGAAAAAGTCAAACAGAATATCGAACCTGCAGCAGCAGCACTTCCGATGGCCTGCAGCGTGGAGAGGCCGCTGCTGCCCAGCCGAGCCCTCCCTGTGCCGGAGGCAGCCGCTGACCCCAGCCCCTCTGAGGAGGAGGAGGACGAAGACATAGGCTGGTTATCCATCTTCTGCTCCACCCGCTCCAGCTCCACTAGAACTTCTTTGTAGCGCTCCATGAAAACCAACTCGCCGGAACAGGGAGACTTCCCCAGATCGAACATCAGAGACACCTGAAATGGAAAGAGTCAGTAAATCTGAATAACACAAAAATAAACAGCGATAAGTAAACTCACAAATTCTGTACATCTCCACAACTTAAAGCAAATAAACGATACTGATGTTCAACGTGAAGACAATTAAGTAGAACATAGCAAATTCTAATGCGTTTAGTCGATGTACCATGTTGAATAAAGGTTTATTATAAACATAATCAGACCTGATGTGCTTCCATGAAGTTTCCTTGGCGGATGCAGGACATGAGCAGAGACTCTGGAGGGGACAACATGGCAGGGACCAGCCAGCTGTGGGGACCTCCGCAAGGACAGACCTCCACTTCCACACAAGCCTTCGATGTCCCTCCTCCACCATCTGACAAAGGCCAAATGAAGTCATCATCAACCCACAGATATAATACACATCTTCATAAGAGTTACTCTGGAGTCGCCTGAAGGACAAAAGGCCCAGATCGGAGTCCTGAGGATGGGGCATGTACATTTCTAACAGACGGTGCTTATGGCTCACCTGATGCACTGCTGCTGACTTCTCCATTGTGTTTCTCTATGGAGGTTTGTCTCTCTGCTATGCGCCTCCCTGGTCTCTTCCTTCTCCTCAGACTGGAGCTCTTACTGCGTTCCAAAGAAGTCGCAGTATAGCCGACCGTCGAGATGGGGAAGGGGCCCTCTGAGCCTGCAAGTGAATTCACCAACAAGTTGCTAAGAGATACACACAACGCAGAAGAAGTGTGAATCAAAATAAAAAATAAAGAAATATCCTCAGCCTGTGCATCTCACAATTTTCGCTGCCCTGGTTGCTGGTGATGATCTGCAGCCTCCACTGAGCCTCTGCAGTGCGTTTGGACAACCTCTGCAGACGAGCCCCGAATGTCTCCGGGGTCACCGAGCAGCCGAGGCCCTCCGCCGCCTCAGCCTCTCGAGGCAGGGCCCTCCCCCCCTCCTTTCCCTCCTGCTGACCCACCACGCCCATGCCATCCAGCCCTTCCTTCAGCAGCTTCAGGAAACCCTCCATGGCTGCAACATCCACCACAAAACCCCTGCAGCCCTGGATGAAGTGTCCCAGCTCCAGGTGACCACGGTGGGAGGATGTTGGGGAACTTGAACGCAGCTTCTGGCTCCTGCTGTGATCAGTCTCATCTGTCTGTGCTTTGGCTCTTAGTTCTACATTAGTGTTTCTTGTGTCTGACGCACAGTCCTGATTGGCATTCAAATTGGTGTCTTTTGGAATCTGCTGCGTGAAGTCAGCGGTGGACAGGAAGAGCAGGGAGAAGATGTTCTCCAGGAGCTCCAGGCGGAACATGGCTGGAACGGCCTCCAGGTAGAGCTGACATTCTGACAGGTAGTGCTGGAACTGCAGATGGAAACCTGGAAAATATCACATGTGATTAATGTTGTGTCTCCTGACATGTCTCAACCATGAATTTAGGCTTTTAATGAACGTTTGTGTAATTGTAAGCACTAAAGAGTGTCTTGCTCATGTATATTTTTCTTCACGTTTGCTTGGCATCATATTTTATTTGCAGATTTACTTGTTTAACTATTTCTGGCTTTCATTTTTAGCAACAAATAATGATTTCTATCGTATCTGCACAGCAAATTACCTATATCAGATCCTTTCTGATTATATACAATGACATATATGGGCCAAAATAAACTGCTTATGTATTAAAAAGCATCAACATGTGACACCAAACTAAAACACTACAGACGGGACAGACATACCCTCTGAGGAAGTTGAGGTTTGAGGTTGGTCTGTTTCAGCTTCAGTAGGCAGTTGCTGCTGCTGATGATGCATGGACTCACACTCTGAGCAGTTTGAGTATTTATGTGCATTGACACATAGAGCATAGATGGTGTACTTCATGACACAGAAGCCCTGAAACAGAACTACGTTCCTCTGTGCACCAGGGCTCAGAGTCCTGATGGCCTCAGAGTCGTCTGTGAGAAATAATACAAACAGAAAGAACGAGTTACGTCACCATGAAACGTCAAATACACAATTGTTCAGCTAAATATTTCAGACTCAAGAAGTGGGTGATGTGTACCTGGTCCTGGTGGATTTGGCAGCTGCTGCAGCAGATCCAGTATCCTGCGCTCCTCAAACTGAGGCAGAGGAGTCAGAGTATGCAGAATATACAGAGCTGAGTGATTGTCCAGGGTGTGAAGCTGTGTCAGCAAGGCCTCCATGGAAATACCTCTGAATAGAAACAAAACAAGACACAAAGGAGCATCAGAATAGAGATTAAGATGGACTTCAATGTCAGTTAAATGTCACAAATGAAGAAGCAGATTCTTACGGGTTGTTGTTTTTACACCATTTCGAGTATTCCGAGCTGAGAGGACAGAAGGTTGGCAAAGTCCTGCAGAACGGTGTCACTGGCTGGTGCCTAAAATGAGAAGAAACAGTATCAGCACAATACGACACATTTATGTTGAATCATCAGCGTTTCTTCTAAATTACATTTTGATACTCTACTTTGGTGGGAGGTTGAAGGAATGTGCACTGAAATGAAATTATGATTCAAACCAGATTTGTTTTTCTCTGGTATTTGGAGAAAAACAAACAGGCTGTTCCAAGGACATGTTGCAAAAAGAAACAATGTGAATGTATTTATTCATTAATTGTGTTTGTTTCTAAATGTGTTTTTCCTCTGTTGGCTTGTTGGTGATAATATCCTGTATGTATCAGTGTGATTTGGTCATGTTTTGTGTAAACTTCATGTTGTGTTCATTGTGTTTAACTAATCTGTTCTTTGGTGTGTTGTGTTTGGTCTCTGCTGTAGAGGAAGTGCACACACACACACACACACACGTCTGGTGAGCTGAAGGGTTTCGGTACCGACCTGCTCGCGGTGAAGTGCACTGAGCAGCTTTTGGGCCGAGCTCAGGCTGCGACACTGAGTCCAGCCGAGCAGCAGCAGCAGACGAGACAATGGCTGAAACTCCAGCCGCAATAATTCTCTCAGCTGAGAAAACTCCTCGTGTTTAACCAGGTCAAGTGCAGTAACCTACAGGAAGGAACCAATCTCATTACATTATTGAATTTCATCACATGCGGGTTGCTAAACAACTTTACTGGACCATTACGTTACTGTACCAACAACAAAAACATGTCGAATTACAAAGCTACTGAGGGAGAGGACGGCCTGCCCCTCATTACTTCTTATTCAAACTCAGTGCCGACTGTTTTCCGGTCGTCGCTCCTCACTTACCAGGACCTGCTCCAGGAAGTGCTTCCCGCTGCTAAGGCACTCGAAATAGATGGTCTTCCAAATGGATGAACGATCCTTGTGGCAACATAAACTGAGAGCCAGCTTCTCTGCTTCAGGCAGCTCCACTGTGAGGGGGATGCAGATAAAGTCAATAGTGTAAGCATATCAAACAAAAAGGTCCATAAAAGGTTCTGTATAGTATAAAAAACATGATATAATCAGGGAATCTTCAGGTTTCAATGCGTTTAAGACTTTTTAGGATCAATGCCAATATGACAGATACATCATAAATTATACATGCCTTCTGGAAGAAGGGTTTAATGAATATTAAAATGATTAAGACCTAGATAAACGTATTTAAGACCTAGTACTTGTTTAACGTATTAATAACTTTAAGGCCTTTAATTCAGATTATTCAATTTGAGACTATTTTAGATTCTACGGTAACCCTGTCATTACAAGGGAATCTAAGAAGTTGCAGGGTAATTTAAAACATATACATGAGTGAATTCAATAAGAATGGAAGTTTTCAGAAAGACAAATACCATTGTAAGACGTTGAAGTATAGGGGAAATTTAAAAGTGTATAGAAGTGTCATTCTATTTTTATAAATTCGCCCATTCATCCCCACTAGTGTTACGCCACATTCTAAGCAAATACTGTTTAAATGTGGTGTAAAAAAAGGACATAACAATCAAAAGTCTGTGAGTAAGACTACACAAGCTGTCACATGTTAAAAATGTCATTACAATGAGTCGACACACTCAGAAGCAGAAGTGGCATCAAAAGAGGAAAGCGGTGACAGCGACAGTTTCCCTCCGACACTGTGAGTAATGATCTCAATCTCAGACCATAAATATCTTATCAGTATCGTTACTTTTAAAATTAGCTCAGAGGAGGAACTGATTTCCGATTTATCACATATCCTACACGACTAAATCTGGGGCACATAGCAAGAGAGCTATTGAGATCACATCATGTCTAACATTTGCCGAACCTCTACGACCATTTAAACAACAGAATCATCTCGCTATTTAAATGCTTTTCTGATTTTCAAAGGTGAACCAACTCGGAATACCTTGTGTGTCGGGCGTGCTCCTCAGCAGAAGATCCCTCTGCAGCCTCAGAGCAGTGGAGCAGTACAGAGAGACCAGAGCGTCGCACTGAGGCCGGAGCAGCGAGCTCAGGATCCTCTCCTCTCTCAGGGGCCCGTCTCTGGCCGCCCACAGCGCTTCGCACAGAGCCTCAAACTGCCCAGCGCTCCGGCCAGAGCTCCACGGCATCAAGGCCAACACGGCATATATCTCCTCCACCCACTCCTCCACCTTCTTTTCTGGTTTTGCCAGTTTCTTCATCAGGTGTTGGATGAACGTGTGCTGCAGAGTGTGGTCCTCAGTGGGTGACTGGTCCTGAAGGAGATAACGAAAGTAATTATATATTTTGTCCATTATATCAAATATAAATTATACTTTGTCTGTTGTTATATATTGAGCTTAGCCCTGGACAGGTCACCAGTGAATCACAGTGTCAACACACATAGACAAACAACCAATCCCACTCTGATTCACTCTTTGTTTAGTCTTTGGACTGGAGGATCAACCCAGATAACCAGGAGAACAAGGTGAAAACCCACGTAGACACGAATAGAACATGCAAACTCACAGATAAGCAACAAACAAGCTGGGATCTGAACCAGGAACCTACAGTCCGAACCACCCTTCCACCCCACCACTTAATATGCTTGAAAAACTCCAATTCCACCAGGTGTACCACAGTTTAGATTGTGATTTATGTGTTTGGTCTTGACAGCTTCTACGACCATCATCACTTAATATCTTCATGTTCATTAGTTTATTTTGTAGTGTCGATAATCAGGGTGAGACTCTACCTGTAAGAAATGTGCTAAAGACTGAGCCAGTCTGGGCTTCTTCTTCTCCAACAAGGTTCGGAGGCAGGACTCAACCGCAGCTTGTGTTGATCCCGAACCCTCTGCAGCCTTTTGGTTCGGCTGGCTGCTCAGGTAGGCCTGATGCAACTCCTGCTGAAAGGAAATGTATCTCAGTATTCTGTCAACGAACAGGACAGTCACAACATGAAAGAACGAAGAACAGATCCGGAAACTTGATCTGAGGAAATGTTTGTGTTCGTGGGTAAAAAAAACGTCATTATCATCTACAGTTATAAATGTAGACAAGAGCAAAAGTGACCTTGAGAAGAGTCTCTGCTATGCCCTCTGAGCCCAGTTCCTCCAGGAGCAGAAGAAACTCCAACTCTCTTCTGACATCGGGAGAAACCTGAAGGTAAAAGCAAGAACATGTTTTCACAGCATGTCACACTAATGGTGATGTTTCAAATACCTTTCACCCAAATTCACAAACCAGTTAAAGACAATTTGACCAGAAAGAGTTAACAAACAAAAACGGTGTCAAACTCAAGTTCTTCATATCTTTACCTTCTCTTCCGTCCATTTCTCCAAAACCTGAAGCCAAAACCAAGCCAGTCTGTGTGGACTGCCCACAGTCTCCCATCTACAGAGCAGAATAAATCAGTTAATATTCTCGAATACAAGTAAAAACCTGATGTCTCGTGAAACTACAGATGTGTGACTCACTCTAACTTGTACGGGTGGCAGATGATAGCTTTGATAATGTCCTGCAGGTTTTCCGAGTGTGTGGACTGGACCAGCTGTGGCACACAGGCACTGGCCAGCTCCCACTCCCCGTGCTGCAGGCACCTCTTGAAATACTCAAACAGGTCCTGAAGCGAGGTCTCCGCCTCGCGGCTGAAAGGATACATGGCCCCTTCGGTCACAGCTGCAGAGAAACGTTCACCGACACGCAGCCAACCAACACGCGCCAGCTGCTTTCACCTGAAACAGAGAGATGAAGCGGTTTGACTTCATATAGTTTAAACATCAGGAATCACGTGTTAGTTGAAACTAACCGAATATGATGTGTGGACATATTTTGAAATGAGATATATCTGTCATTACATCTTATTCTGGTCTTACGTTTGTTCTATATAATGATATTTATTAACCTTTAAAGTGTGTCAACAAACAAACATATATTACACTTAATTGTTTACATTTATCAACAACTGAGAACAAACGACAGCATTAATAAATGTTTAGAAACAATTTAAAACAAACAACAGCACAGATACATGTTTATAAACAACTGAGAACAAACAACAGAAGTTATATAGGTTTATAAACAATTTAGAACAAACAACAGCAGAGATAAATGCTTATATTTAAACAACAGAAATAATAAATGTTTATTAACAAACAACCGCAGTTTGTAAACCGGTTTTTAAAACGTTATAAATCCTCGTCACCGTTACGTCTCCTCTCAGATTTGACAGCCACCCTGGTGTCAAGTTAGCATTAGCATTAGCTGCACTAGTGCTGACTTGTTGCAGCTAGTAACATGAAGCTAATTAAGCTAAGTTCCGCAGCAGCCACTCACTCTGCGCAGCGGGAAAACCACGAGCTGTGATCCAACGTGACTCACTCATGTCTTCAGGTCGAATCCCCGATTGAAGCCCGGTGGGGGGGCTGCAGCTGTTCTGTGCTGGGCTGCTACATCAGCTGTTATGCTAAGCGGCTAGCTGCGCGTTAGCCGGGGTCATGTGACCTCGTCAGCTGCTCCTCCAGGGCGGCGCTGGTTGGTCGACGGTTGGCACGAGGTGGGCGTTCCCGGACACCAGGGAGCGTGTGGATGTTACCGCTCCCGTCAGACGCGTACACTAATTTAAAAAAAGAATCAGGTCACATTTGAATTATTTAAATGATGAATAAAAATAACTTGAAATATCAATGCTGAGAAATTTTGTCACTCGTCTATTTGAAATGTTTCCAAAAATAAATTAAAGAAGTGATTTCATTACTTTTCCACCTTTTCTCTTTTAGGGACCATCTACAAATTCCTGTTAGACAATGTATCAGTTATAATTGCTTCCATATCATATGATTCACTGAGTTAAAATCCTATTAGATATTATTGTTACCTTATAGATAAATAGGACACTTGTTTTATATGAATACCTACATGTTTTTCTTTCACTGACTCCAAACACCTATCAGCTGACTTGTGTTCCGACCTTAGACAAACAGGACACACCCCTTTCTTTCCCGAATTAGTGTCCTTGTTTATCCAGGATAATACAATTCAGTATTGTCAAGGAAGTTATTGAAAGAATATGATTTATAAAACATATACTGAAATTCATATGATGGATAGATGTTCGATATTGATCCCAAACTGGGATATGTCAATTTAAGAAGCACAAAAATCAATTAGAAAGAGGCATGTCCACTTTGTACAGCTAATTTATAATAATAGTTATACATTTAAATATATTATGGAGTAAAATTAAATAAAAAGAAAAATTGTATCCCATCTATCTAGAGCGATAATACTATCCGATAAAGTATGAGAGTCACCGAAATCTAGTACATGAAAAAAAGGTGTGTCCTGTTTGTCGAGGGTAGAAATACATTTTGGTATCGGTTTGGAGACAGTGGGTCACATGACACGGAACATAACGAAAACAATGCATTTACCGTCTGTTCAAATGGTAATTTATTGATGATCCCTAAGGGAAATTTAGTAATGGTCCCTAAAAAATCCCTTTGATCTGGAGTGAACGTGTGTGGAATAACCAACCTGAAACACACACACACACCCACCCACACACACACACACACACACACACACACACACTCACACACCCTGCAAGTGAGGAGACAATGAGAGGAAGCTGCATCAAATGCATCACTGTCACATATCAGTTAAAATAATGTTTTTTCCCAAATGATAAAAGGGTGAATGTGTCTCTTCAGACTGTGAGTCACACCCCTCATCTCTACCTCCCCTCCTTCCTTCTTTCTCTCTCTATCTCTTTCTTTCTTTCTCTCTTTCTTCCTCGTCTCCCAGCATCATCTCTGCCAAACCGGCTGTCTCCATGACAACGCAGGCGGGGTTTGCCGTTTTCACAATCCTCATCATCATCATCATCATCCTCACAGCTCCGAACCTCCACAGCGCATCACCTCTGAGTGGAATGGAAGAACAGGACAAGAAAGAAAATGTACGTACAGCTTCCTTTTCTTTGCTTTACACTGTGTTCTATCAATTTATTCTATCTCTATGCATAAATTAGGATTTTATTTAGTTACACCGGCAGCTCAGCCTGGTGAGACAACCCTCCGGAGGTTCACTTTGTGCAGCTGAGTCACTCATTGTTCAGGATCAGTGAAGCTATTGTTGCATGATGATGGAGCTGCAGTTGCATCCTCCTGTGGTGAAGTGCCTGGTGCTGATCAGCGGCTCGGGCCTGATCCTGTGTGACCGTGAACGTCTCTATTGTCGTGCAGGGGGAGTTCACCGGAGAGATAAAGGGAGGCATGCGGCCTTCAATGAAACTGGTTGTTATGGGAATTATTGACAAGAAACCCAAGATGTAAGTGCACACACACAGACACACACACATGTTGTCATTCCGCTATAAAAAGAGAAATATGCATTGCTGATAAAGCCTGTTGCAGACCCGAAGGTATAGGATGCTAATGATAGTAAAGCTGAATATCAAAGTGTAGTAGTGTGTGTGTGAGTGCATGTACCAACCGCCCAGCCACTCTCTGCTTTGGGGAAATATCTATGTACCAACGTCACTGAATTTCCAGAGTATAGATTAGTCAGCACATATTCGTGGGAAAGTTTCAAATCCCATGAAATCTCAAAGTCACTCTGGAAATTCTTTGGTCAAAAATAGCATCCGGGCAGTTTATCCATTTAGTCATGAATTATCTCCCCAAAAAACATCATAATTAAGATTGCGAAAATAAACTTTTTTCATGTGAAAGGAGTTATTTTTGGCTGCGGAGACGTCAAGTCAAGTCAGATTTATTTATGTAGCATGTTATCAACATCTGGAAAGAAGAAAGGAAAGAAGCAGGAGTTTGGATTAAAAAGGAGAAGAAGTACAACGATAGAATAAAACTATATGCAAGAGAAGAACAGCTCAAGACTGAAGATGAAGGAAAATATGAATAATACAAATTTAAACTGCACATAAGAAAGAAAGTAAGATTCTTTTTGTTTTGTTTTACATCGTGATATTTCCTCCATGTCCCTGATCTGTGTGCGTCTCCTCAGCATCGAGGTGTCTCTGTCCAGTGAACCTCAGGACGAGGACACGGAGGCCGACGTGGGGCTGCAGCTGAAGGTCAACTTCGTGGACAGGGCCGTCCAACGCAACGCCCGTCTGGCGGGAAAGTGGGGTCCGTCTGAGAACACCATGTCCTTCTTTCCTTTTGCACCTGGAGAACCCTTCAAGGTAACTTCATCTCTCAGGGAGGAAGTGATGAGAACAGTGGGATAAAACTTCAACTCCTTCTGTCAACAAGACAAGTGTTGAAATGTTTCCTGGTTTTCCTGTTACTGCTCCAGTGGATATCAGTGCAGGTCTATGGTAATGAATGAGGGAGATCTGAGAGGTGGCGTTGACACTGTCAGATTTTAATGCCTTTAACAAAAATAAACTTAAAGTACATCTTCTGCTTCACAGTCAGACCTGTTTTTTAAGCTGTTGAATGTCATATTTGTTCCTGCATTTGTGTGTTTGTTAGAAGGATTACACAAAACCTACAGAACAGATTGTTACAAAACTTGGTGGAAGGATGTGGTATGAGTCAAGAAAGAAGTTGAGGTAGAAGGATGTGGTTTGTACCTGACCCAAACCACATCCTTCTACCAAGTTTCACAGGGACCCGTCGAGTTGTTGTTGTATAATCTTGCTTACAAACGAACAAACGTAACCTCCTGTACGTTCCCTTTTGACTTTTTTAGATGGAGATTGTTTGTGAGCACCAGCAGTTCCGGATCCTGGTGGACGGGCAGCCTCTGTGCGGCTTCACCCACCGGCTCTCCCCGCTCGCCTCCCTCACCTCCTTACGAGTCCTTGGGGATCTACAGCTCACCAAGGTGGCCTAGCAGCAGCATCACGCTCACAGACAAAACAACACGAGGACGTCCCAGGGCTGCGTTTATACGATTAGGACTAGCGCCGCCTCCTGAGTGAATAGATTGACCCACGATGGGGAAGTTGTGTTTCCAGACAAATAGTTTATACCCCTGCCTCATAAACACGTGCTAAGACAAAGTGCCTTCACTAGATTACCTGTTTGAGGACTTGATAGATAGAGTCAGAATGTAACACTCAACAAACTGAATGTGATTTGAATTGAATTAAGTCGTAAACAATGAGATTTAAGCGACAATATTTCTTTTTTCGATGGACATTTGCACAAACCTGACGCGTGTCTTTAATTTTTCCGAAGCTAACCTTTGAGAGCACTTACGTTTAGCGAGCGCCTGCATGAAGATGAATGTTACTGGAACCAGCTGTGGCCGACCTAGTGTGGTAACAGGTGTAATAATGTCAAACAGCTGCAGTAGTCCACGTGTGCATGTCAGTGAGTGTGTTTGTTTCCAGAGTCCACTCAGAGCTGGAAGGATTAGTCCCACTTTCTGTTCCTGTATCATTAACTTCAACTCACTTAAAGGATTTACTCACAAGCTACTGACTCCCACTGGTTTCTGTAACTTTCTTTCACCTCCAGCACTTTTTATGGGAACGTTAGAAATTGATTTTACTTCACTGCAATAAATCACTTTTGTTGTTATCTTTGTTTTGGTTTGTTTTTCACTCTGCGGTCACGTAACGTCTGATTGGATTTAACCCCAGAACCCACAGGACGGCCTCGTACTTCACTTCAGGTTTTGTGTCACTGGTGATTTCACTGGAACACCAACACCTGAGTCACTCTGATAAGGGTTGGACTCATCGTGGTCACTGGGAGTGTCTCTGTGGGAGTGGAGCGCCGGCAGCGGCACAGAAAACACAGTGAAAAACGTCTCCTCTGGCTTTTCCTGTCTGGACATGTACGTCCTCTTGTCATCAGATCCTCAGTGAAGTAAATGTTCCACATGAAACCATGTAAAAGTACTCCAGCCGGGTTTTCTGCAGAGTTTACAAAGTAACATCTAAGACTTTTAAGACCTGTTTGATACCAGAGAGAATTCAATCAAACACACATACTGTATATATACATATATATATATATATACATACAGCCAAAGTATGAAACTATTCTTTTACTATCATATCACTTTTTCCAGTTATAAGATAATGGAATTTATTAAATTAAACTCAAGTGCTTAACTAAATATGTTTTTAAACTGGACCAGTAAATGTACATTGCACCATTGGTGTGGAGATTTATTAAAAAGTCAACATGGAGAAAGAATTAAATTTGTTTATTTTTAATACAGACGAAATCACATGAAAACTTTTAACTTAAATCACAAAATCATTGCTACAGTTTTTTGGACTTTTAAATACATTTAAATCCTCCTCATACAAAGTTTTAAATAATGAATAATCTGTTTATTTGATTTATAATTTGTTTGGGTGAAGATTAGATCAACAGACTTGTTATGTCATTTAAAATCTCGGGCCCAGTTTGGTGCTACAGTACATTCATGGAATGTGTAATTTCAGTTTTCTTCAGAACAGATGAAAAGTCTGGTTGAAATGTTGAAATGTTGAAATGTTGAAAAGCTGAAGTCTACGTGTGCTGCCTGATGGCGTCTATCCAGTCCATCTTCTCCTGATTGGTCGGAGCCTGGATGAAGTAATGTGTTTCCCCCTGAGTGATGATTTTAAACAGGTTTCCTTGAATGTTTCCGCTCACACCTGCACAGAAGGAAAGAAAAGGACAGAATCCGATTAATCACCAGGTAGGTTCTCACAAGCAAGAAATTGGATGGTTTATCCTTCTTGTTTCTTTCGTTAGTTTTTCTCATTGTCGCCACAACGAAACATGAACGTGTGAGTTTGAACCTGATCAGGTTCACTCACCTGAGGGAACTCCGTTATCGTTCAGAGACGACACCAGGCAGCTGCGCAGAGAGAAGCCGCCGGCGGGGCTGAGCTCATCCTGACATGTGACACAAGACAGGAAGAGGATCAGACTGAAGTATTATTACTCATATTATAAATATTATGAGCGTTAAGAGTAATGACATCACCAACCTGAAACACAGACAAATAAAACAACCAGATTGTTTGAACTAAAAACATTTTTTTTGTAAATAAAATGCAGCTTTCTAAGTTTTAAGACCAAATAAATAACCAGGTAATATATTTACTTGTGATCTTTTGCCTGATGCTGGTCCCTCATATTATGGTCTGTAAACTCACCTTGGTGGGGTCATAGTAGTGAAGGAACGCTGGTTCTGAACGCAGCACAAACAGTCGCACCTTCCAGTTCTTCCTTCGGTGTCCCTGAAGATTACCAACGTTTTAATTTGACTAATTCAAGAAATAGAAACACCTCAAAACGTTTTACAGTTATGGTTCCATGTCCCAATAAAACAGATTTTAGCTAGTACAGTTTTGTGGGTATTTATTAAAACATAAACTAATACTTCATAGATCAGGTATAAGCCTGAGTTTGTAGTTTATTCATGATAATAATCCAGTTATATATCCATTTAGTAAACAAATACTGGATGTTGCAAATGGATTTTCTTTATACATGTGTGAGCAATACTTGTTCCAACTTACAACTGGCCAAATGTGCTTTTCCTCTTTCAAAGCAACCTGAACGATGTTGTTATTAATGGTTTATAACTGATTTATTAAGCCTCACTAAACAATGAATAAGTTATATCTCCACACTTGTATTAATTAGGACTTCCAGCATGTTAACACAGGGCTGATGGAGTGTGTGTTACCTGTTTGAGCAGATATCCTCTCTTTACCACTTTCCCACTCAGCTCGACTGCAGACATGGACGTCTCGGCCTTCACGCTGCCTCTCTTCTTCAAACTGTCGGACTGGGATCAGACACAAACCTGACGTTAACCGAGAAGAATCGGCCTCCGCAGGTTAAAGCCAGGAATGCATCCAATACAGAGGAGTCAGGGGTCAGGGGTCAAACTCAGTGGTACTCACAAAGCTGTACAGCGCAGTGGAGTCGTCCATGAACTGCTGGGTGAGGCCGGCGGTGCGAAGGGCCTCCACGCTCTTTATTCCCACCGGCCGCAGGAAGCCCTCCTCCTGCAGGGCCGAGGCCAGCGTCACGGCGTCCACACGGGTCACAGCCATCTGGACGAACACCAGCCAGTCCACCACGGCTGAACCTGCCGGCACATCACACATTTACACATGTTCACGTTGTATTCTGACAGGGAATCAGACATAAGGCTTACAAAGAAGTACAGTACATAGATGGAAATGTGCAGTATCACTGTTTTGGAGATTTAAAGATAAACGCAGTACAAAGAGTACTACAGACATTGATGTATGCATGGAGAGGGAAAATATTTGTATTATTTATAACTTAAAGAAAAGAAAATAAAGACAGAAATTCAGACATGACCTCTGTAAATCCACAGACAGACAAGTATTTATACTGTATGTTTTTATATAATCGCCATTAAATGAAATACAGCAAGCATTTCAATTTGGTTTTTAGCTTAGTGAGGAGACAAAATGTCAAAGTATTAATGAAAATGGGAATATAGGGACATTATCAACTCATGGCAAAGCATTTATACTGTACATATAAGCAGACATGGCTTTTTAAAATTATAATCCATAATATCAAACACAGTTAAACACAGTATTGAGATTGGTTAGAAGACAAACTAAAGAAGCAGTAAAAACTGTGAGATTATAACTGAGCTGTAGAAGAGTGGACAGAGTTTCCTTGTGTCACCTGAGAAGCAGTTGCTGTAGGTGCTGCCCTGCTCCATGTGGCTGCTCATCTTGATTCCACTGTGAACATCGTACATGGAGTCCAGCACTTTGCTTCAAGAGAGAGGAGAAGAAGTGTTTAGATGTTTGAGTCTGGTCAGGAACAGCTTGTGGGGAGGCAGTGGAAACACCTCAGACCAGTGGGAGAGGTTTACCTGAGGTCTATGTTTTGTAACCGTGGCGACGCAGGCTCCTGCTGGTTCGTCACCTTCCCTCCGTCAGACGAGAGCAGCTGGAGGCCGGCAGCCGTGATGTCAGCGGCCCACTCGTCTCGCTCCTCTCGGGAACACGCCTCCAGAAAATGAGCCGCCCCGTTGGCTGTCTGGAGCTTTAACACCAGCTGTTGAAAAACAATATTTTATATAGAGTCACATTCACATAACCCTGTGTTTGGTTGATTTTCTTTTGTCCATGTGTAAAAAATACATTTTCAACTTTTTGGGGGTAAAATTTTGATTTTTAAAAGTTTAATCAAGAATTATTTTGAATCTAGGTTTTAGAATATTCATCATAGAGTCAATTTCCTTTTGAGAAAATAATTGTTATCAATTAAAACACAACATGAGAGATGATTATCTCTGGTGAACAGTCGTGACTATATAAGGTTCTTTGAATGTGCTGAACCTCACTTATGTTTATTTCAGTTTCTATGTGCTGCTGTTGGAAATCCAATTATTTCTTTTATTGGGAACAAATTGTTCTCCAAAGTTGGAAGATGTTTGAACTCAGGTCCTGACAGAACATTAACCTGAGGCCACTTCCTGTCTCCTCGAGTCAGGCCTCTCCTCCAGTGCGGTTTCCACCAATTAAAACATAAACACAGGGAAACACTGAGAAGAGAAGAACGAGTTAAATCTTTAACTTCAGGTCAAGTCTGTCTTCCTCCTGTTACCTCTATATTATAACATCTATATTATCAGTAAATCCTCTTTTGGGTTTCTCTCGTGATTCTATTAAAGAAGAGACATCCATATTCAAGTGTTTGAATACCAAAAACATCACAGAGTAATTTTAATCCATAGAATTACATAAGTGATTTAAAAATTACGTTCTCACAGAAAATCTATACTTTTTTCAAATGAAAAGACTTTAAAAAAACAGTTGTTCTAATCTTTCGGTGTTTGAATCTGATAAAAACTCACTGGACGATTTTCATATTCCAGAAAAGGGCAAGTCAGCACACAGTCCTTCAGCGGGATCTTCCCTCGCTGACACGAGTCTCTCCTGCCTCCTTCGTATTTATAATACAGCAGCTTGTCTGGCTTCAACACAAACCAGCGAGCCTTCCAGTTGGGCACAATATGACCCTGGAATTGGAGACGATAGAACAGTTATACAATCTTTATCTTGTGTAAACAGGAACCTACGTTATAGACTTCTTTGATCTTATCTCAGAGCCTGAAGAAGCCGAAACTCTTTTCCAAATACATCTCTAACTCTTTGCCACAAGGAGTCAAATCTATATTTTACAGCGTTGTTATTTGTTTGTGCTTCAGGAGAATCTCTCACCCTCTTCACCAGGAATCCTTCTCTGAGAACCGTCTTGTTCTTGTCTGCCTCCATGACGTCCAGCGACTGAGCTCTGCCTGTTCCTGCCTGCTCAGGTTATAAATGATGAGATGAGATTTTTTTTTCCCCCCTCAACTCAATGTGTCACACTGTTCACACCCAAACACACACACACACAGACACACACCTTGCTCAACATCCGAGTGGGCGACCCAGGCACTCCTGCACTTTCCTCCCCTAATCACACGAGGGTGCAGTGACTCCTTCTTCGTGGTGTCTGAGTTTTTTTTGGGTGACTGCTCATGTTTCCTGGAACCATTTTCTTTACTCCACACACACAAATTCATTATCCGTCATTTTCAGCATGAGCAGAATCCACATCCTGCAGGAAACAGCCTCCGCCCGCACAGCTTTAATTCTTTTTTTATCCCATTTTGATGAAAAACTGTCAGCTGGTGCTCGGCCACTTCTTTGTTCATGTTAATTCCTGCAAAGTGCACATATTGAACCTGCTGGATGAGACATCTCTGGGCTATTGAGCATGAAAGAGGATTGTTACTGAGACTCCTGCCTCCTGCAAAGCTTATTTATTAATTCCTTCTTGTTCTGGTTCCTGGTTCTTGCATGAGAAAGAAAAGGAGAGTCTATCTATGGAGTCCAGCGTCCTGTTGTGTATTTCATATATGTAGTGGGTTAAAGTTATCTTGTGTGTCTTTTATGTACATGCGTGTTTTGCCTTAATTTGTCATAAACAGCACTTTGGCTCAACTTCTATTGTTTTTAATGAGCTGTTTAAATAAATGTTGACTCTCAACCTCCACTGATTCACACTTAATCATTTAATTTCATCATCAACACCAGGAAATATAAAACGGATGAGATTAAACTTTATTATGTTACCCATGAACCAGGAACCAGATTTGATGGGTGACTCACAGTTACACAGTCATGTCTCACTGGGTCACTTGAATCCAGCAAGTCAGAACAAGTGAAAGTGTCTGCTGTGAAAAAGGCCCTTTGTTATTTCTACAGCTATAATCTTTTCTCCTTTCTAGGTCTGAAAATATGCACTTTTTACTTGTAAGTTATTCAAGTTAAAAGCTTATATCTTAACTTATTTGATTAATGTAAATTCCTGCATGTTTCCTCTATGTTGCCTCCAGAATGCAAGAGGAAAAAGACAGGATAGATGATCCACCTCAAAGGAATCTGTATAAAAACCTTCATGCATGAATCTCTTCCGCATTCTTCAAGAGGTAAACTTATAAGGTCGATATTCGTTTTGTGCAGATACAGTTTATTAACTTTATCTGTCCTTCTGCTGGTGAGCAGGATTTTGCAAAAACTGCTGGACAGACCATCGTGAAACTTGCTGACAGGATGTGATAAAGATCAGAGAATCACCCATTAAATCTGGAGCAGAACAGAATCAGAGGGTGGAACGTTTCACCACTTCTAATATAGTGAGAAAGGTCAATTATTCAACAGTTTCATGAATAATTCACAGCTCTTGTTAAAAACAATCTGGCTAATTTTGGGGACTGATATTTCTGAGTGAAATTGCCACATATCAAAGACGTTTCAGCCATAAAACTCCACAAGTTAGATCATATATATATACATTCCAGCACTTGCAGGACTTTAGAGGATTTCTGAAAAGATTACATTTCTGTCAGCAAGTTTGAATTTGTCTCAGAGGATCGTATGACATCAGATAAACCTTTATTGTGGATGAAACCCAGTTAAGGATCTTCCATGTGATGGGAGTGAGTTCTCCTTGGACCCCCCTACTGTGTCTCCACAGTGAGGAAACCTGCCCCAGAGGCATGTGCTCATTAGACAACTGGAATGTGTTTCAGTCTCTTTTGGGCAAATAGCCAAACGAGTGTCAGGAGGAGAATCTGTTGAACACATAGAGGAAACAATAACCCCCCCCCTGAATCCTGTTTGTGAGAGTCAAGCACCTTCGCTGAGCTGAAGTCAAACAAACTCCTCGGAGCTGAGAGCCCGGCGTTGATAAGAGGAGGTGTGTCTGGAATGCCCTTCTGTGTAACATTAACCATAAATCAAACATTAATTACGTCAAAGGAGAGATGATGGTTTTTTGGCACGCCAGGATGTGGAGGCCTCTGACGCAGGTCAGCTCGCGTGGAGAGCCCGGTTGTCCTGGTCAAACACACTTAAAGTGCAAACACTCGCTGGACTCTGTTTTCTTGGTCCACACACTTATTGTGCGCTGGGCGTGTGTTTGCGTGAGTCCACGTCTACAGCTGGTTACAAGGAGCAAGTTGTTGGTTGCATTTGTGGGTTTTAATCCCAAATATAACCAACTTTCCTTCCTTTGGGCTCAAAAGTGATGATTTGAAAACCTAAGATTGGTTTAAAGTTTTGTTTTATAAGTCACAACATGGACACGTCGGAAAGAAATAAAACTCAACACTTTCTAAAATTGCTGCAACTCATTTTTTGTTGGATTTTCTTCTCTATATAACTTATATATGTGTATTCTATTGTTATTTCTGGGTAGTTGAGGATGAGATTGCTCGTATAGAACATCAGATTGTCTTTTAAATGAAAGTTGAAATGGAAAAAGCAAGACGTTTGACTTGAGATTTTTCTCAATCTGTGGCCTCTGTGACATGGTGACACAGTGGTTTATGGTTGTTGACCCACTTTACAAGTGCTGCACACTGGGTGGACTGGGTACTTATTGCTGAAGACGACAGTGGCCTAGTTTCCTTCCGCGTGCCTGAAACAAAACACTGAAGAAACTCCACGTGTCCTACATGGTCACATTTAAACGATTTAATAAATGTGCCATTGTCTCGTTTACTAGATTCTACTGAAAAACAAAGAATCTACTTCTTTAAATGAACACACACAAACTCACGTCGTAGTATCTCTACTTTATTTGTCAATGTTTAACATTAAATACATACAAAATTTAAGTGCTTTATATAAAAAGCGTACAGCTACGTTTTGGTACATCTGCTGCAGAGTTGCACAGTAACATGACGTCCTATAGATCTACCTCAGCTCTTAGAGAACCCAAGGATGAGTCCGCTGATGTAATATGTTTTCTGTATTTGTCAGTGAATCCAATGAAAAGACCAAAACCAAGAGTGAATGGATCAGAGCGCGTTGAGCTGCTGAGCTCACGAGTTCCTTTATCAGAAACACAAGTGGTTTTATTTAGTTTGAGTCGAAATCAACATCCTGCATCTGAATTAGTTCAGCCCAGTGTTCACTCCCAGTGAAGTAAAATTTATAGATTCTCAAGATATTTGACCCACTTTTAAAGATTATGTGGAAACGACTGGGATGAGAAAATCTAAAAGAAAAAGACTTGTGATGGTTTGGGGTTTTTTTTTCTGGGTTTGTTGACAATTATTACAGTACGTTTGGCTTTATCGTCACTTTCTCTGTAAACTGTCCTTCACTTAAAAATATGTGACTTACAAAACACAGCAATATGTACAGCTCTATTAATTTTGGTTAAGCAATTGTTGTTTTAGAAATATTATTTTCTGCACCAAAAACCTCTTGAAAAACTTTGATCTAAACCTCTAATAACAAACAATCACCTGCAGCAACTCCATGGAAACCAGTTCTCCCAGTGCCGCCTGAGCACGTCCAGTATTTTACAGTCTGGTCCATCTGAGTCAACTGTGTGTCAGCGACTGGGGCGACTGGGGGCCGCTCGACCGGAGCAGCAAGCAGACGCAGCCTGACCCGGGAGCATCCACCATACGTAAAGAAGAAGAAGAGGAAGAGGAGGAGGAAGAGGAGGAAGAAGAGGATCAGGAGGTGCTCAGCCGGTGCCACGCTGTCACCACCTTCTCCGGGTGAGCCATCATGTCCTTCCACCGCTCCACGGCCTCGGGCACTGGGCTGTCGAGTCCCAGCTGGAACTGAGAGGAACAAACACAAGATCGTCTCAGTTTGAAGAAATAACAGAATCATATTCTTGGAAGATAACTTGAGGATTAACAAAGACTGATACACATTCATGCTCAGCTCTATATACTCAGGGAATTTGACAGAATTTCCTGAGTCAGTTTGGAATCTGTGCTTTTGAGGTTACACCACATTTTAGCACATATAAATCCAAGTAGAAATCTCAACTCTCATAAGAAAACTGAAGGAAATACAGTCGATCATGATGCTGTCACCGGGTTCAACAAGTTGCTTAAAAGCTGATATTTATTCATTTGTGAAAGTAAGTTATTTGTTTCTGAAGCTTTCAATTAATTGCGGGAAAGATTCGAGTCTTTAAAACCGATCTAAACCTTTAACACGTATTAGTAGCCTTGTTCACAAATACTTTATAAGTTACAGATTTACGAGAAGTTGATTTACTGACTGTTTGTCACAATCAAACTAATAAAAAAGTGATTATTTTATTGACCTCAACCATAAACGAGAGTAAACTAAAGATATAAGATTTCCTCCTGTGACACGTCAGGGGAGCTCACCTGTCCCAGACACTGTTTCCTCCGGACCGAGCTGCGGCTGTAGAGTTTCACTGTCAGCGAGCAGGCGTCGTCCAGCGTGGCCAGTTGGAAGTGAAAAGTCTCCGCCCACTTACACTGGCCCCCCGAGGCCTTCATCACCCGGGTCTTCTTCTTCATCAGCACCTGGCCCAGGTGGTGCATCTCGGCCTTGACGAAGAAGGCTTCAGACGGGGCAGAGGAGAGGAGGTCAGAGTCAGAGCGGGGACACAAACAGCCACTGGTTCAGACAGCAGCTCCCAGCACACCTACCTTGTGTGAGCGGCGAGCAGGACGCTGGGAGGTTCTGGGCGGCGAGGATCTGGAGCTGGATGCGACCGTTGACCGGCTGGAAGCAGGTGGTGAGATGCAGCTCAGCGTGACAGACCTGGAACAACGTGTTCAGTTACATCTTCATGTGCAGTTTGGATTTCATACACAAATACATACAAGTACATTTATACAGTTTTTAATTTTCTCTAAATAAAAGACTAATTAGAACCTGACTGATGTATTTTTGGCACCTGGTGGCGACACAGATATTTGGGAAGTATCTCCGTCATAAACATATTGAAAGGGAATAAAATGATTTCTAAGTGTTCACTGAGCAAAGAAGTTAACAGCATCAAGAGTGTGAAAACACAATGCCAACACATTTCTGCAGATATTCACGTGTCCCACTGTGGATTGAATTAACTTTCGTTAAAATCAAATATCCACAAATCTAGGGACTTTCTCAACAGCCACAGTTGTTGAGGGTTGGAAATTTCCTCCATTATCTCGACTGCTTATCCTGTTCAGGGTCACGGGGGGGGGCTGACATTTAGAGGCGGGGGTGCACACTGGAGAGGTGGCCAGTCCCTCACAGGACTGACATGTAGACAAACAACCCTTCACACTCAAGTTAGCGCAGCAGTACCTGGAGAACTGGGGCATTCAAACACGAGATACCATGCCAGCTCCTCACAGAAAGACCCCGGTCGAACTGGGATTCAAACCAGGGACTTTCATACTGTGACCTTCTGGAAATTGGAAATGATTTGATGCTGTGATTTGGACACTTTGGCTCTTTTATGTGAAATCACCGACTGGATGAATCCGTCCCCTCTGATAATCGATGGATGATTCACCGTCTGCACTTCACATCATACAGTCACTGGGCCAGACGGCTGCCCACTTATCAGCAGAACCACTCACTGGTTTGAGGTTTGACCCACTTTCCAATAAAGAGCCTGTTTCCCAATTGCTCCTGATAATGAACTCCCCTTTCTCTTTCTCCTGTGGTTATGCAACAGCACAAAGTTTGGCTCTGCGTCAATCTTACCCAGAAGGCACGGCGGGCCCGTGGGCTGCAATCCGTCTCCAGGACAGATTTACGAGGCACACACGGCGCGTTGTTCGTACACAACAGGCTCGTAAAAGACAGCAGCCAACAGAGGGAATGCTGAAGAGGATAAGTAGTAAAAGTTTGGAATATTCCCACACAGAGTTTTTTCCTCTTGGCCTCAACAGCTGGACAGTGGGACGCACATCAGCTGCTGCAGAATATATGAGGTGGAGTCACGAGCGGCCATCACGGAGGTCGGACATCGAACCAGGAACTAATGACTGATTAATTTTCCTATTTTCAGTTGTTACGTGGCTCTCTGCATTTTAAAGACCAACCTCCATCATCGACAGTTAACGACCGTAGAATATAAATAAAGATCTCCATCGAGAGCCACTTCACCATGTCAAATTCCTTGTTTGTACAAATTACTTGGCCAATTACATCTGATTCTGATTCTGAACATGAGCTTTCCAAAAAAGTGTAGTCCCCCTGGTGGCTGGCTGCGGTATATAGACCATGAACCCAGCCTCCTCCATGTTAGTGGATGGGACATGTGGCAGGCTAAAAAGTTAAAGTGCACATCAAATTGGATGGATTCTGTCATTTTAGATAGTTCTTATCACACTGAGGTTTGCTCAAAGGCTGCTGGTAAGTTTAGTTTTAATTCGATATCTGATGAAATTAAATGGGGTGAAACATGATTGACAGCTGAGTCCAGCGTTTGTATCAGTGTCACTGGTCTGAACCACGTTGCTGACACGTGAAGCAAATACTCACCGAGGATTTGGACGGAGAGTTGAGGTCGAGCCAGTGGTCCGTCTCCTGAGGGCCGAGCTGCCGCAGGGAGAGGACACATTCTGCCGCCGTGCGTTTTTTGGGATTGTGCGTCTGCAAGCGCAGAACTAACGCACTGCAGCGCAACTGCTGGAGATGAAGCGCAAACACAAACGTCTCCATGAAGGACACGTCCTAAAGAGAAGAAGGAAGGGAAAGCAAAGATTAGACTGTTTCTAACTCAAGTCAATGAGGGATGAAAAATCAACCTGCAAGGAAAAAAGTTAATTTCATTTTATTCTAAGAACGGAAACGAGTTGATAGCTAGAAGAGTCTTTCAGGGGTCAAAGTGAATTAGACTTTTGATCATAAACAAACAGAAAGTCAACCTTCAGGTATCTTACAGAACGCTCCTGTGTTTCAAACCCTGTTACCTGGCTGTACTCCTTCACTGAGCTCTTGAACTGAATGGGTTTGGGGATGGTGATGATCCCTTTAAATCCAAACCTGGGTGGTTCTGCTCCATCCGGCTGAAGGTTGAGGTCCGAACACTGGTAAGAAAAAAGAAGAATGAGAAGAAGTGAGTGGAAGCAGGTCGAAGGCTAAAGTGCAAACAACTTTTCAAAAGAGAATCAAATACAAAAACAACAAAAGAATCCAGAACAAATATATTTCAGTCATTGGTTCAAATACTTTCCACATTACTTGGATGTTATAACTTTGGTTTGGATCCAGTAAAACTTTTCCCCTCATTTCCGAAAGGTGAGTGTTTGTTCTTTTTCACATTTTCACTCATTTCTCAGGTCTTGGATCTTGATGAAATAAATCAGGGTGCGACCAGTAAACTGAACCCTAACCGAAACTCGAGCCTCGGGTGAGAAGCTGGTGCCCCTTCTTCATCTCTGCTCCTGTCCCTTGAGGATTAAGAGCACGGCCCTGCACCTTAGATGCTCAACACGTGCACACTGTCTGTGTTTCCCTCTGACTGAACTCTCCCTGTCTCAGCTGCACTGTGATTTCATCAGGACACTTCTTTTTACAAGTCAACCTTTTCCTTTCCGAACCGTCCGAGCCAAAGTTAATAGAGCGACGAGGGGAGCGAACAGAGACCTGCGCTCTGGACAGAGGCCCCATTGAGAAGAGTCACAGAGCAGCACAATGGAGGTTCTTGTGCCCTCTGTGTTCCCCCTGTCATCTGGGAGTGTAACCGTACCTGCACCAGCGTGATCCACACCTGCTCCAGAGCCTCCTGGTAGCTGAGTCGCACACAGACCTTCCCCAGCTCCCGCTCATCCCCAGACAGGGTGAAGGAGTCTGAATCCAGAGGAACACAACAATAACAAGATACTCAACATAGTGTTATTATTTATGATGTGTTATTATATATGATATGAAGTCAACGAAAGGATGTGAGGGAAGTTCAAAAGGTTTTTAACGTATAATTAAGATTTCAGTGTTTTGATGTCCCTCAAATAAGTAAATCGAACCAGATGATGTCCAATATGTTTTTTCTTGGAGATATTCAGTTTCATTAATTCCAATAATAAGAGCTTTTGTGTTTTTTTCCAATAGAGGAAAGGGGTGAAAGTGTCTTTCCACAAACTCGTTCTTCATATTATAAGACATAAACGTGGAGGACCTTCAAAAACAACTTTATCTTCATACAAATGATTTATTTAATATCATAACAAGCTGATATCCCCGAACACAATCTTTATGTAACTATGGAAGTGATTCCTGTGTCTGCTCTTTTATGTTTGCACAATGCTTAGTCACGTATGAAAACAGGGAGGTCGACAAAGTAGATCCAGATTCAAAGTGTTGTGCAGATAACGTGGAGATGAATGTGTGTGTCTGTTACCCAGGCTGCCTTCAATGGAGCCCATCGCTGAAGACGTGCTGCTGAGGACACTGGAGGCCGAGTCGAAACGCTGCAGAGCAAACAAAGAGAAAACTTTATAGAGTTTTAACGGAGGTTGGATCCAAACTCACTCGTTCATTCCTCCCCACCGGCTGTTTTCACAATGCATTGTGGGATACATAAAAGTCAGAGAATCGCAATGAATGTCTTCAAAGTACATCGAACAGTATTCATATTGCAAATATAGCAAAACAGTGAACCAACCAACATCAAGCCTCCTCCTCCCTGCTCCCTGTAGAACCAGCAGGTTATTTGTTTATTGTTAAATCTATTGCCAGGCTACTGTGACTTTTATGTTTTCATCACTTGCTACTGTTTGCTCGTCGCGGTGCCAAGCTAAACATTTGAACTAATTGAACTGAAACCTGTAAACCCTCTGCGTGTGACATCAACAGGCGTGAAGGTGGAAACACAGCACATCCGTGTTCTCTCACACATACAAGATGTTCATGTTCATCCCACTGAGGCCCCTGAAGGAGACGTTTGGGTCTTTTCTGAGCTTCTGGGTGAGAGATGTTTGATTGATCGTTTCACACACTCGTCCTCGGCCTTTTGTGTCAACTGATATTGAGATGTTGACAAACGGCACCACATCCTTTATGTGACAAAGAAACTCACGCCCTGACTCTGTCATTCTTTTCTTCAGGGTGATCAAACAGCTCTCGACTCGAGACAATAAACAGGTCCCGATCAGAGAGGGACCTGTTGTCAAATTTAAAGAAGACATAAAAAAGCCCAGAATAAGAGATGGATCCAAAATACACACTTTGATTTGTAGGATTTATATAAATAACAGTCTGTTGAGAGAAACTGTTTAAAAAGCATCATTCCATCAAACTTAGACCAGTTGATGAAATAAAAAAGTTATTTTTCTTTTTTTAAGATGATAAAGTTAATGAAAGAAAACTTTCTTTATAACATTTTTATATTCTCTGTTTAAAATTAGGCTGAAATTCATCTATTGGCAGAAATTACATATGAAATAGTCCTGATGATCTTTTCACTCGTGTTTCAACTAAAATGTACAAATTGTTGTTTCTTTACCCTCGAGTGGACCTTTATATATAAATACTTTTTATTTAAATACTTTTTATTTAAATACTTTATATTTATGGAGGCCCGCATGTTTTTCACACTCAAAACACCTTTTGAGTTTTTATGACGACTGAAGGTTTCCACAGGTTCAGCCCCAGAAAAATAAATCAATCAAATGTACCATGATTATTTCAAGTATTCTATAATAATTCAAACATCACTAATCTCAGATGTTGGCCTCCTCCATTCAGTTTCAACACCTCCGGGCGAAATGACCTCAAATCAAAATACCTGCTTGTTTGGCCCGTCGGCAGTTTTCCACCCGGCTGCCGGGGACAGTGGAAACTGTCAAACTATATTTAGTCTGGGTTGACACAGGGTGAGAAGCACTGTGTGAACACAGATTAGATAGAGAGCGCTCTCACCTGTATGTGACTCTGAGGACTGGACAGATCAAACATGGAGCTGCTCAGACGCTGCTGGACGCCCGGCTTCAGGATCAAACCTGATTTATTAAACCACCAGTTTAATAAATTAATTTGTAATCACACGTCTGTCTGTGGTCGTCTGGTATCACATCCGGGACACATGTTATTTCTCATCCTTGCATTTACAGCACTTTTCCCTCAACAGCTGCAAAGATACTTTATCGAGACTCACAGTTATATAATGATAATCATAAATATGACATTTACTAACGTATACGTGTGTAAACTGAATGAATATATATTCAGCTTCTCAAATGTACAACTTAATGTAATAATGGACTCTTTAAAACAATTTGAATAAGTATATGTATGTAAATGTGCAGGTGTTTGATTTCTAACTGGCAAAAAGTGTGTGTTTCTGCACAAAAATCTATTTCTTTACTTATTGTTCTGCAGAAATGATTTGGTATAAAGCACCGGTTACTGGGAGCAGAGGGTCGGGGCTACCTGGGCTTGGAGGACCACAGTTTTGGCGGCGGGTCGATCCGGGGGATATGAACTTGGCCGTCTGACCCCGATGGAAGGTGGACTCTGGGCTGAAGGTGAAGAGACTGGAGCCCAGCAGCTCTGCCTTCCTCTCTGCGTAGGTGGAGCGAGCGGAGCCTGCAGACAAAGAGCAGGGCAGCAGGTGAGGAGGTTTGGACCAGATTCCTCTTTCCAGTCACTGAGCTGAAACACTATTCATTTAAAACAGGATGTCCTGGTCCGATCAGATTATACCTCAGTAACCAATGAGCTGATTTTAATGAACCTACGAGGTATCATGGTAACTGTGAGTCTTCAGCGCCCGGGTTTGTTCAGGGGGAGGAAACGTGTGAACCTTAACTAACCCTGTTTGGGGTTAACACGTGTCACACATGTTATTCAAGCCCTAGATGAACTAATGATAAATGCTCAGTAATTACATGTGATAATTACAAGTGTCTTTATTGTGCACCGCTTTAGGGAATCATCTACACACCTAATCATCCAATCTGTTAGCGGACGAAGCCGACAGAAGCCTAATGGCGCGATAAATTTAATCAAACAGCGCTAACAAAGGACAATAGAACAGAAACTAGTAGTTTCTCTCTTTTACCTCAACCAAACTGTGACTAAAAACGGAAATAAAAACGGAGAAATACTGAAAATAACTAGAAAACATTCACTCAGCAGAGCGTGTTCCTCCATCACTGAGATTCAGTCAAACTGATGCAAATTTCACACAGTTTTCATAGATATAAGTTTTATGAATATGCATAAAGATCCGTGTATGACTCCTGGGGTAAAAGGTGAATATGTTAAAATAATTGAAAGGAAAATCCTGGATCGGCAAACTAAACTCAAAGGGTTCTTTCCAAACAAATATCTGTCTATTGACTGGGGTGAAAACACAACCACCTTCACGGAAGTGTTAAGTTAACAAACGCAACAACAACAAAAAGAGGGAGATCCACTGTCCTCTGGGAAAGTGTTCACTTCCTCTTCCTCCTCCTCCTCCTCCTCCTCCTCCTCCTCCTCCTCCTTCACCTCCCCTGACGTCTACCTTGAAGGTGAACTTCTCACGTTTGTTTTTTCTGATTGAATGAATCTTAAGAAGTAGCATCCACACATTGTGCAGTGAGCGTGTTCAGAGACACTTAGCTGTAGATGTATTTACCAACCCAACCTTTAAGTCAACACGACCACTGAAGACCGGTTTCTAAAGTTTGCCTCCATGATGATATAATGATATTGATACTTAATGGCAGTCGAGCTCCCTGCAGTCAGGTACGTACTCTGGGGCCCGGCCTGCAGCGCGGGGAAGCGGGATCCTCGGGGCTGGACGTAGGAGGCCTTGAAGGTCGGCAGGACGAATGGCACCTCCCTGCCACCGGGGGGCAGCTTGGACAGGAGGTAATCCTCTGTGACCCCCCTCTTCACCTCCTCTGGCTCCGCTCCTGAGGTCAGCGCCTTGGTGGGAGGCATCTTCAGTCTGATCACTTTGGAAACGGAGAAAGGTTCACAATCAGAAACACAAACAGTGGGTGAGAGACGCAGCTGTGCAGAACATCTGCTTACCTTGGGTCTCATAGTCGCCCTTCTGCTTCAGGAAGTGCTTGCAGCAGTTTTTCATGCACTCCATGGCTGCGACTAGAAATAATGCAACATTGTACATTTGTCAAACTTTGTATTTGTTTCAAAAACATCAAAATGCAATATTTCTTTATTCCAAACATCAGTAAAGCCCCAAATATGATCTGAGATAATCCCAAATAATCTCCCAATTTGGTCACTGCCACACAAAGTATTCATTTCATACAATCCCAAGCTTTCTTTGTTTGGTGCCTTTAATTGTTATGTGAAGCAAAATCAATTCATTTATCGCCAAAATGCATTCATGTGTTCAGATTCCCCAAAATCTACAAAGTGCAATCACATTTTTTTAATTGTTTTGATCCCAAAATTGAAAAAGTCACTCAAATCCTGCAAAAACTTATATAAACAAAGAATGAAATTGAAATGATATCATTCAAAAGTTGACACCATTGCTCAGTTTACACAAAGACCACAAAATGTGTTTATATTGAATCCCGAACACTTGATTTTAACTCTTTTGACCTTCATACACTTGTTTTTTGTTTCAGGCCCATGAAGGAATTCACTTCAGTGTCAACGAGCCACATCCACAAAAACAGGAAACAGCAGCTTCAATACTTCTACAGAGAAAAAGCTTGAACAACAGTAAAGTTACCTCTGTGATGTTCTTCAGTGAGAGCAGATCCAGTGTGTACATCCAGTGATGTTCATTCTCACAGGCCGACCGAGGAGAAATGCCTCCAAGCTCAGGTTCACTGAGCACTTCACTCACAGGTCTCCCTCTCCCTCCCTCTCTCTCTCTCTCTCTCTCTCCCTCCCTCTACCTCCCTCCCTGTTCCTTTCTTCTCCTCTCTCACTGCTCGACTCTCTCATTCCCGGACAAACACTTTGTGAGCTTCCTTCCCGAACAGACCGTGACAGCACCACTCTGGGTTTGGAGTTTTGCTCACCACTTACAATCAATGCATTTATTAAATGTTTCCTCTTCCTTGGTCGATATCCCAGCAGGCTGCTTGGGACTGGTTGGAACTGGACCAGCACACGGGTCAGCACATCTTCATTAACCGACCTGCTTTATTGACGTGTTTTTATTTAGGTGATAATGATGGTAATAAAACATCTATTCAGTGAGGACCTTTATTGGGTGTTGACAAACATAAATCCTTATTTATCAGGGTCACAGATATGTTATTGTTTTTCCAAAATCTCCAACAATCAAAAAATTATAATAATCCCTCAAAATTGATTCAACTAACTGATTAAATCCCACGTTAAAATTCACCCAGTTCCAAAAAAAACGATTTAGTGCTTATAAATGAGTTGATATGATCCAATATTATATTCCAATCATCTGCAAAACCCAAAACTGTAATTTGATATGACTCAAACATTTTTAATTTACATCAACTTGAGTTATTAAGGTTAATATTAAATGTTTTATTCCTTAAAATGTATGTTTTGCATCTAAATCTCCCAAATTTGTAAAGTTGATGCCTCAAATTTTCATTGGGTTAAATTTGATCGCACAATTTCTTGCAGCGATCCAGAAGCACCACCAGCAAAATATTGTTTTATCCCAAAGTTTTTTATAAATATTAATCACCATACATCTTGAACATAGGGCTCTACAATGTGCTGATATCATCCCAAATCATATCAGAGTAATATGTGGCCTCTAAAACCTCCAGATCTGGTTTAGTGTCTCTAAACTGATGATTTGATTTAAATGGATCCAACAGGCTTTTAGAGCCTCAGTGTTATAATCCCAGAAACTTGAATGTACCAGTAAGAGTTCAGGTTCCTGCTCGTGCTCCAGTCCTTTTCTGTGGTAAAGACATTTATTGAACTTTAAAGGACACGGTGATCAATAATTCAGCTTATGACTGATTGTTACATCATTTCAAATACAACCGCTCCCAATGCACAGTTACACACTTTCTGCTCAGACGAGATGCTCATCCAATCACGACAGCTCGGAAACATTCACAGCTCATCTGAAGGGATGGAGGTTCACAGACAAGTAGGGGGGGGGGATACACTGGGATTCAGTGGGATTCAGGGGGGGGCATTTTCAGGTATTAAAAAATGGTACAACATAAATATCCATCAGTGTTGAAAGAACATATCACAGCTATAAAAAGCTCAGTGTCCATTAAACCGGGGACTGGAGCTCAGGGAGGCGTTCCCATCAGCTCACTCTTCATCGGACAGGAGGAGGATGACATAACGTTTAGAAAGGAAAAACATAAAGAGAGGGATGAGCTGTCTCAAACACCAGAGCATGACATCAGCTGCAGTGGGGCGAACAGCAGGATTCTCTGGAAGGTTCCGGCTCAGAACGGGTGCTCCGACACGAATATCGTCAGGCGTATGATGGAGCTGCCTCGGAAGTTGATGACATTGTTGACGGTGACCATCTCCAGATCCAGGACCAGCTCCTTGGGGCCCTTGATGGGCCGGGACAGGACCAGGGTGGCGCTCACGTTACTGGTTTGCTGCGATATGAAGAAGAAGAAGAAGAAGAAGAAGAGAAGAGACGTGAGAGGGAAGTGAGGGATGAAGAGGAGGAGGCAGGGAAATTAGACGACTGTATACTGATCTTTTTATTTATTCCCTGTGTCTGTATTGAACTAATTTGAGATACACACACGTAGGACGCCCCCTACTGGCTGAACCCTGCACAGCCACTGAGCTCAGTGTATAACTGTGTTCAGTGTTTTCACAGCCTGTTGATTTGTCAAAGGAGGAAAAACACAGTTCTTACTAGTAACATGACCTAACTGTGTTTTCCTACTGTAACATGTCAAAATGTCCTCTGTAAAAAATGGGTAAAGGGACGTGAACTAATGACACAAGAGCAGAATAATTCATGTTTCCATGGTTCATATTCAGAATCACACCCTCAACAAGGTTCTCCTTATGTACGGGAGTTTTATAACCTCAAATCTAGATGTTTATATAATATATACGTCACGGCACAGGTCAGACGTTACGTGATGAACACGGATTGACAGATGAATCCATGTTGTTCCTCTTGATGAATAACTTTGTGTGTTTGGGTATAAATCATCTTTCAGTGACAGTTTAAACAACGAAGGCTCACTTCTTGTATTTGCTGACATCTGCTGGTTTGACTCGCTGCTGTGATGTCGATGTTTAACCTCAGTGTGTGTGAAGTGAGCACCTGTGACCTCACTGGTGAATGTGATTAACAGAACACACGTCTGACCACACATCAGCCGGGGAGACAGAACAAAGTAGTTTCTGATTCACCACAGAATTGTGCGGGTGTTTTTGAAGCGGTTTTGCATCATAGTTGTCGTTATTCTGCTGTAACTTGGGGACTAATGACCTTAAAAAATAAGTGCAATGATCATGTGAAATTATTTATGACGTTGAAAACAAACATCTTTTCTAATAAACACTCACAGCTCTGATGTTTCTGCTCAACAATCAAACACCAGAGCAGCTTTTATTTCCTGTTTGGTTCTGAAATGGATTTTCTGACGCTGGAGTTTGAGTGACTGTAGGTGGCGCTGTTTCCTTTGTCTGTGAATTCACTGTAGCACAGGGTTATCTTTTTTATTGTTGATTTACTGAAGATACTTTCTGCTTGTAAACACATAAAAGGCTAAAACATTTAACTTTGACTTCCCCTATTTATGTATTTTTAAATAAATAGTTTAAAACACAGATATTAGGGTATTAAAAAGTGAATTAACTCTTTGTGAGCCATTCATAAATGAAATATTGTATTTTAATACAAATCATCATAATCGATTTACATAGCTGGCTCCACATATGCTCATCTAATTTCAGTGACGTGTTCATTTCTTATTTCGTCGCTTTCAGCCTGAAGTCATATCACTGCCTCTTGATTCTTCTCCCTCAGATCTACAGGTCAGTGTCTCGTCCCTCGTACTCACCCTCATGTAAAACTCTCGTCCGTCATTGCCCGACTTGATCTGGAAGATGTAGAAGGCGCCCGGGTAGCGGGTGGTGGCCTGCATCTGGAAGATGTCTGCAGGCACACTGCGCCCCGACGACAAGTCCATGTGTCGGTACAGAACGGTGAAGGGCTTGTCCCTGCAGGCAGGGTTCTCAGCTGAGCACATGCACTGACTGCACAGGAGGACACACAGGGAGAAGGTCAGGGCTCCAGCTACAGATCATCAACTGGTTGACTTTGTGTTCGGATTGTACTAATTTGGGGACCACTCACTTGTCACTAACTTCGACGTAAGGAGAGTGACACTGTAGAGGATCCAGGCATGTGTAGCCTCCCTGGAAATTGAAACATACTTGTGCTGTTGTACAGGTGTTGTTACCAGTGTCACATTCATTGATATCTTCAAAATCAAGCACACAACAGTCAGGGTCAGTTAAAACATCATCATCATCATCATCATCATCATCATCATCATCATCATCATCATCATCATCATCAGAAAAACAACATTGAGAAAACATTTAACAAAACAGTGCGTGAGAATGAGACAGAATATCATAATAATAACATTTGTTTTAAACATTATCTGATATAAATAACTGATCAGGACCAATGTTACACACATGTACAACCAGTTTAACTTGATTTTTACTTTATTATTCTGCACCTATTGTTAATATTAGACTTCACATGTTGAGTGACAGAGAATAGAAAATGGATTAAAGTAAAAAAGGACGACATTATGTTCAAAACTTTCCTGAAAGATATACATGACAAAGCAATTCACAGCAGCTTCATAAGAGACACAAAGGAATACACCTTCAGTTCATGTCTGTGTACAGTCAGGACTGTGTCATTGTCCTCCTACCTTCACAGCTCCTGCCGTCCTCATACACAAAGTACCCGGGCGGACAGATGCAGGAGAAGGAGCCGGGGGTGTTCACACATCTGTGCTGACACAGAAACTCAGAGAAGCTGCACTCATCCAAGTCTGCAGGGGAAACAAATGACAGTCTCACATCCAAACTGAGATGGAACTGACTCTGTAGGTATGTAAATCTGTATCTGGATATGTTTCATTTGCTTAATACTCACATACACAGAATATTATCAAACTTTAAGGTTCGTTATATGGAAGCAAATCTCCGGACAGATTGCACAGAAGTCACAAAACGACAGTTTTAATGCAGCTCTGCTCACCGATACAAGAAGTTCCATCAGCTGCCAGCTCGAATCCCTCGTCACAGTTACACATGAAGGAGCCGTAGGTGTTGAAGCAGCCGTGAGTGCACGGCTCATCTTCACACTCATCCACATCTGGAGAGAAGCAAGGAGGGAACTTAACACAACACTGGAACAGATACAGAGTGTGTGCGTGTGAGTGTGAGTGTGTGAGTGAGTGTGTGAGTGTGCGTGTGCGTGTGCGTGTGAGTGGGTGTGTGTACCTTGGCAGGTCCTGCTGTCTGGGTTGAGGTTGAACCCGGGGTTACAGGAGCAGGAGTAAGAGCCCGGGACGTTGGCACACAGCTGCTGGCAGTAACCATAGCGACATTCATCAATATCTGGTAAAAAAAGAAAGAAAAACATCTTTAAACATCAAAACTGGTTACGATCAACAACGTATAGATGTTTTAATTCATACAAATAACAACCCATACTACTTATTTTTACCATCTTTACAGTTTATTGATGTGAAACCCTGATGAGCTGCATTACCACTCAAAGCATGAGGAGGGCGCTGTTCCTCTAGAGGAGGAGCGAAAGCCTTCAGGTCACAAAGGCTTTTGTCAACAAAGATGAGAATCACAATAAATCAGATTATTATTTAAAGTATTAAGAAATTAGGAGAGTAGAGACCTGCTTGATTACTGCCAGCAATATTTTTACAAACACCTTAGCTTTACAGCAAAATGGATTTTGCAACAAGAGTGTGATAATCAACGTGTGTAACTACATCCACAAACCAGGTGGATTAAGTTCCTCAAGCTCAAGTCTTTGCAGAGCGATTTCTATATCAGATAATAAACTTCACCTGTGAACCAGCTGTGAATGTGATGGGCTCACTCACCCTGACACTGTCCACCGATGAGCCAGTACCCCTCGGTGCAGGAGCAGGTGTAGCCCCCGGCCGTGTTGATGCACACCTGGGTGGGGTTACAGTGATGAGAGTTGGTCTCACATTCGTCGATGTCTGCAACAGAGGAAGAGGAGGAGGAGTTAGTGGTTCATCCTCTTTCATGATAAAAAGATTCCTGAGTGGGAATTGAAACAACAGGCAGATCAGAAGAGTCCCAGCACAAGAGGCATTAAACGTAACGTATACAATATTCATTGCCACTAGATGTCGCACTAACACAAGCATCTTGCCCAGGGATGGTGGCCCTGAAACACACAACCAGAAGTTACCCTGCGTACAAACAACAACAAGAAGAACAAAAAGAACAACAATAGTCCAGCAGCCCTGCAGATTAAAGGAATCTGTTGTGAGGCTACAGCTGTTTCCACAGGTCACTGGTCTGGTCCCTGTGTTGAATGGTTAGTAAATATGTTTCGTGAATGGGGGATTCACAGACAAACATGGAGTCAAAGGTTGCTCAGGTTTTCACCGCCCTGTATCTAAAAGCCTCTTGACACAACAGTTAACACTTCAGTCAACTATCATCACTTTACTGCTGTGTTTGCACAGGATCAGAGATTTCTCAGATTACCCTCTGAATTCCTTCGGGCTCACATTCTCCATCATAAGAGCTGCATTTCCTTTTGAGGATATGACAGATAAAACATTCCAGCCTCTGCTCACGGTTCTCAGACCATGAAGTCACAGATCTCTAGAAAAACCAGGGGAAGTGGGTGGGGGCCCGGCTCTTTGTTTGGTCAGGCAGCGGCGAGGAGCGATAGCGTCTGTCGGTGGGGCGGTTGCCCTTTGTGCCAACTTGGACCCCTCGCCCTTCAAGGGGGGGGGGAGGCCCAGAGCAATCGGCCCCCGGCCAACAGCTACAGCGGCCCCCGGCACCTGCTTGCCGTTAGCAGGCGATGCCTCTGTGAAGGGCCCTCGTCTGCTCCCCATGTGTAGCCCTGATCTCCAGGAAACACACACAAAGTGCAGTGAGTCGGCTCAGCTCCTTATATAGAGCTTTTCATGAGCTGCCCACGAGCTTCACTGCTGCTCACGATCCTCGACAGCGTCAGAGAAGACCTGACAGATTGTGGAAGGTCGGTCAGAAGCATGAAACACAGTTGAGATGCTTGTGCAGAAACTGATTCAATCAAATCTCCAGTGAGACGAGAGGTGAATTCATCTCATCTCCTCTCAAACTACATAGAGCAGCAGAATAAACCCTGAGTGGGACGAGAAGCAGATGAGATCTGCAGAATAACAGATATGTTGGTTGTTTATTAAAATGTCTTCATGAGCCCACGAGGTTGGAAACTTGTTGTCGAGCCACAGACGAGCATGAAATCCCTCAACTTAAGGAAAGACATGAAAATACCCCCCGACTGGGGATATGAGCGGAAATGAATATCACGCTCCCATGGGAAATGAAAACCACTTTTTTTTGTCTGCAAATAGATTTCCAGCTTAAAGGGTCAGGTCACACAAATGACATATTTGATATTTAACAGATCTGTGAAGCACTAAATGCTGACATCAGCTAAATGCTTCCATGTTGATGTTAATCTGGATTCATAATCACTGTCTGAGTTTAGCATGTTAGCATGTCAGCATGATAGAATCAGCACCAAACACAAAGTGCAGCTGAGGCTGATAGAAATGTAACTTCTGCCCTGTTGATGTTGCTGGATGAAAAGTTAAGAGATGACTAAAGTTATGTTAATTTATCCTCAGCAGGGGGCACGAATATATGACAAATAATTATATTTCAGGCTGGATTAAAGTAATAGATGCCCTGGTGCACGGACATCACCTCCCTGGAGCCACACCACATGTGTAGAGCTACTTCACAAACAAGGTCTCCCATCGAGTGTTTATACAGATGACGACATGATGACTCCATAGAAGTGAAGCCAAAGGGTCTTGATTGCCACATTGTCCATGTTAATGGATGGGACATGGAATAGACTTAAACATTCAAAGTGCACATCAAAAAAAGGTTTTCTCAAAGATGGTTTCTCTCATTTTAGGTTTAGTTCTTATCACACTGGTGTTTGTTAAAAATCCCTGCAGCCTCATGGTTGTTGAGTTATAATGTAAAACTTCACACTTTAAGCTTTGAAGGAGTCATTTCTTATATTGTTCTTATCCAGACTGGTGCCCTTACTAACTGTTGGAGCATTAACTTCAAGACAAAGCCATGTTTGTTACAGGCTCAGACAGGAAGTCACAGTCTGTGTAGTTTCTGCCCCGTAGCTGCATCAATCAACAACAGCCCATTACATCACCACCCGCTCCGGCGTTCAGCCAGCGGGGGGGCTGGTTACCATCGGGCCCCCACAGAGCCATGCCTGTTCTCGGGCACAGATCTGGCTCCACATGACCTCATGTTTGGCATCCTGATGGTGCAGTTGACTCAAACAAGGTTGTGAGCCGATTCCCTGACAGGCTTCTCCCCTGCTGAGAGGAACAGTCTGTATTTGTGCATGACCTAAACTCCACGCTTCTCTTTAGAAGGAGAAAGCTGCATGTTTACATTTTCCATTCACCACAGGTCTGATTCATCCAGAGTGACAGATTAAAAACACCTCAAATGGACGACAGGGCCCGTTTTCACCAGCTCGTCCCTGCTCGACACACTGGGGCTATTATGTGAAGATGTTTTTAACACAGCTGGGGGGGGGGACATCAGAGATTAAAAATTATCCGACAGCTGGAGCTTCTGGGGCTGTGACGTGCAGCAGAATCCTTCAGGAGGAGCAGATTCCCTCCCTGAGAGGAGTTGGAGCTCCGGCTGGGTGACGGCACACAAACTGAAACCCAGAGCCTTGAGATAACTTCTCCCTGTGAACCGATGGATTCATGCATTTCCCTTAATGGAGTTAAATCCCCGTCTCTGTGGACTTGCACTGAATTTCTGACCTCTTATGCCTTTCACTGTATCAGATGGTGGCTTCACAACTTCACAACAGAGACAAGAAACCGCAAACAGCTGCAGCAGAGGATTCACACTCTGCACTTGCATCTCCTACAAGCAGCTGCATGTTGAAATGTATTCAAAATGATTTTGAAGATAAATCTGAGAGAGTTTTTATCCATGGATGCAGAAAGGCTAGAAGTTAAAGCAAATCACAAGGGTACAACTAGTAGTAGTACACATTAACTATGTATACTTATTCAAGTACTATTGGTTGTACTTTACGTATAAGTATTTCTGTTTTCTGACAAGTTATACATTTCCTACATTTCAGAAGTAAAACATGATTATTTCCTGCATCAAGCAGTTGAGTCACTTCCAAGATGAAAGTTTTACATTAAAAACATTCATCCAGTTGGGGATCATTCCGTGAGATGATGTTAGCAGTCGCATTATTGTCTCAACCTTTGGCTTCAGATGGTTTCATTTCAATGTTTTTGCAGCCGCACCAAGTAAAGTTAGGTTCTCCAGAGGAAAATACAAAGAATCACAACTACTCTTCCCTCAGATGTTTGTTTTCCTTCTTTCCCGCCTCATCAATCATCTCAGGAGCTCACTAATTGATCCTTGACCCTTTGGAAAGGACACAAACCCTCAGACTGGAGCCTCCATGTTAAACTACTGCTCTGTGCATTTAATACTTCTGAACCTTTTAGGTAGTTTGTATTGTGACTGAAAGGATCTGAATCAGAGGCCGTGTCTGTGGACTCACCGTTACAGGTGCCGTCCTCTGCAGGAGTATATCCCAGGAGGCACTGGGCCGTGCTCCCCACTCTGGGGTAGCTGGGCTCCACGGACCTGGGAGCCGGGAGGAAGGTGTCCGGGTAGGCGGGCTCCGGCAGCACCGGGGTCTCTGGCCTGTAGGGCTGGTTGTACAGGGTCCTCGGGATGCACAGGTAGCCTCCGTTCTGGTTCACACAGCGCATGTCTCCTCGGCAAGCATCTGCCAGGGTACGGCACTCGTCCACATCTGGAGGACAAGGCGATACACTGATGAGGACATTCCTGCATCCAGAACATCTGGGGGCGTCTTATTCCTTCACTTTACTCTGTTACAACTTATTCATGTTCACACTTTACTGATTTTCTCCAGATTCTTTATAAACTTTTAACGTTATAAGACAGTAGCAGTCATGTCACTCACCTACACACTGTCTTGCCCTGCGGTCATATGCAAACCCTTCTGTGCAGGCCTGTGGAGAGATGGTCCAGAGTTATATATTAGTAATTCATGTATTCAAGTCATCTGGAGGTGTTACAATAAAACTAGTCATGCAATATGATTCATTATGAATGCAAAAGTATGAATAAGCATGATCTCCCTCTCTTTAAAAATCCACTTTTCATCAGATTTTGATCCTTAAAGCTTCAGGTCCATGACCTTGGTCGACATGAATGAAACCCCCTGAAAACGTGAGCCAGATGAGGGAAGGTGTTGTGTTACCTGTCCGTGTCCGGGCTGGATACAGAGCAGAACACACACCAGCGCTGCCAACATCCTGCAGAGAGGGAAAGAGAGAATGAGAGGCATGTTTTCAAACTGAGGAAAAAACAGGAGTTTCTTCCATCTCATTCAGATACACACACCAAAAATCTGATTTACGCACGGACACGCATCGGTGAGAGGAAAGGATGAAGTTCCCTCACCTTGCAGAAGAGCAGGACCTGAGGCTGCGGATTTCAAAAAGCATGGTTTGTGTTGAGCTCTCGGAGGAAAAGATTCAGAAGGAGCCGTGAATTCTCCCTACACCCTCTCCTCTCCTCTCCTCTCCTCACCACCTCCTCCTCCAACTACGCGTCTTTACGCACGGGCCGACACCAGGTTTTCATTAAGTCTGCTCGAGCTGAGGCTTCGGTGAAGAATGGCTTCTCTCACAGGGATCTGCTCCGGTCCTGTCGGCTCTACAGATTATTTAGCTATGCAAATTGGCGGGCCACCCCCCCCTGCACCCGCTTCCACAACAGCTGGATTCAATCACGCAGAGACAGCCCCCCACCCCCTCCAGCCAGAGCCAGTGGCCCCGCACTCATTTCTACAGGCGGCTGCTCCTGAGCTGTTGGGGGGCATAAAACAAACACACACATTCACACATTGTCTGTTTTCCAAAGATACAAACAGCACCCTACAACTCTGAACATCTGGCGCGACCAACGCGAGAGATGCACGCGGTGTAGTAGCGAACACATCTGGTTCGCGTTGCAAGAGAGAAATGACAAAAACCCAACAGCAGGAAAAAAGGGTCAGCAGAACTTTTTATTTGATTTTGAAGTTCCAAATTTAAGCCTCAGGTTTCCGCCCTCAGCCAGAGATCATCCCAGTTCAGGTTTCCCTTGACACCTCCGGGTTCCAGGTCGGAGAACATTCCTTTACAGTGAGGATTTACAGTTTGTACATTGATACCAATCTGGAAGAAGAATCCCTGTAGCATTCCTTCTGCAGGCCGACTGAAGTCTATACAAAAATGCAGAGCGGCTCACCTTAAAGTTGGCCCGACTCTTAGCAGGTAAAACTTTTTAGATGTGCAGTATACATTTAGTAAATATATATATATATATATATCAATCATTTACAATCCCGATTTTACAACTATCTAATTAGCTAAAAGAAATGCAGGCACTTTACTTCCAGAACATTCCTGGTGCCTATAAATAGAATACAAACGCCACCCATTTACATATATATAACTATATAATAGTACTGCACTTAAACTCAAGCGCAGTCTCAAGCCTCTGATCAACCACAGGCAGCAGTTACAGCCGTAATTACAACGCTTGTTGCATATCACAGTCTGACTGTCTGGAGAAGACAAGATTTAGCAACACAAAATTGTATTTATGGTTTAAACAGATGCACTGAGCCTCATAAATCTCTGCACAGGCGGCTGCCAGAGAGATTGTAGGAAACTTCTGGATCAGTTCACCGCATTGCTGAAAAGAAATTATAAAAATACTCAAAAGAAACGACAAAAAAGAAGTTAAAGGATGAGGGGATATGAGAGTTTTGTTCCTCCTGCAAACAGAGGTGATGATTAAACTCACATGAATGGAACTGCACACTGTGAGCTGACAAGGTCACTTGTGTTCAGAACCGGTGCGATGGATTAAAACATAAAAAGGACAGTTTCTGTGGAAATAGAAACTCACTCTGAATGACCCACAGATTTAAAATGTTCTCATCACGATGAGTCCGGTCTGTGATCATCTCCAAACGTGTGGGTCAGCACCTTCGCAGTAATGTAGAATAAAGGAAATACACGTACAAACTGATGTGTTAAGGGAAATGGTTGCATAGAACAATACAACTACACCTGAACAGAATGACCACCCTCCCCCCATAACCGAATATTAAACCTTTATGATCTGATCATTTATTTTTTTGCAGGAAATAAAAAGGAGCAGATATGTGAGTAGTTGGACCTGCTCAAATATTCCAGAGTCTGTGTTTGTGTGAAACGTCTCGTTCATGGAGCGATCACTGCTTCAACAGGTCTTTGAGCGCAGCCCCGGAACTGGACTCAGAGACGGGCACTGGGGTGAAGGAGGGCAGGGCGTCAGAGATGGGCTTCATCAGCAGGTGACCCTCCCGGGCCGCCGGAGCCCGACCCGGCGAGCAGAGGCACCGCCGCCGAGCGGGGGGCCAGGAAAGGATTGGACTCTCCGGGCCGTTTGCTGGCTGCTGCCGCTCCTGAGGGGAGAGAGGGGGGAGAGTTTAAATAAGGTTTGAGGATGTAACAACTCCCGTTCGACATGATTAGGAACATGTGAGAAACAAACATCCTGGCGGTGGGTTTCCCCAGAGGAGTCGTTTACCTGCGACGTTGCTGGAAGCAGCGGCGCTGGTTCTTCTCGGGGGCGGGGCGCTCAGAGTCTTCATGTCGTGGGCTGAGAGCTTTGCTGCCGGCAGCGAGGGAGTCGACTCCATCTCCAGGAACTTCACGAACATTTCTGAGAAGGACTGAGAGAAACAGGAGAGCACAGCGTGTCACTGCACTGCTGAGATCCTCCACTGACCCAAACTGAGCAAATAACCTCTGGACTCCAGAGTGAAGAGGGAGTTGCACAATAACGTCCGGCTGAGAAACTTCAGCAGAGCACAACTCCTCCGAGGTGAAGAAAGAACTTTCTGAAAAGGTTTGCATTTTCTTCTCTCTTTTGCAGCAAAGGTTGAGGGGACTCCGGAGGTAGAGAGGGTTGTCCACTAACCAGAAGGTCGGTGGTTCGATCCCCAAATCCTCCAAAGATACTAAACCCCAAACTGCGTCTGACGACAGTCCACACGGTCCATTTACCAAAGTTTACATCAATCTTTGTTCACATCTAACAACAATGAATGACTGAGTTATTCTTTCCTGTAGTTTCAGGATTCTGGTTTATATTTGGCTATTTGCTGAAGCCAGTGGAAGTGTGATCATTGTATATTAAACCCCACAAAGCTGAATTTAATAATCATACATGTGTACTCCTCTGTGTTCTACAGTTAAGGTTATATTGAAGCTGTGTCCCTGTGGTGAAGGGACTTCCTGTCTGTAGGTGTATCGTACCGAGTTGAGTCCTTGGGCCCCGGTGGGCCTGTTGGGGGTGTTGGGGACACTTTGAGCTCCTCTGCTTCCCATCCAGCTCGACACCCATCCAGTCACACCGTGTCGGCCGTCATCCTCCAACATCTGCACGGACACAGATGAGAAGTAAAGGAAGTGTGGACAAAAGGTTGAGGAAGTTTTCACAGGAAGAAAAATTCTCCAAAACATCTCAGACTCCAAATGTCTGACGATAAAAATCAACGGCAGAAGTTATTTATACTAACGTGGCCAAGACAAATGTGTGATTGGATCTCAGACTCGTTTTGTGAAGCACAGACACGGAAGAGCGGTCAGATTATTCCAGTTTTAATTACTCTTGGTTTTCCACCACTCTCTGGAAAATTATTTTGTGGACCCGCTCGGTCGTTAAACTCTTCTACCGGCTGTTCTGTGTCTCCTGACGAACTCCTACAAGTAGCTTTATAATTCACCGTCAGTCATACTCCCTACTCATCAGCCTCATCGGCCTGACAGGATTCAGCTGGAGGGAGACCGGCTCTGGATTAATACGCAGCAGAGTGGGAGAGCAGAGCCGCTCCCCAGAGGCCAATTCTGAAACTACGGCTGATTTTGTGGGACACTTGGCTGCTGTTAACAAGAGTTGAGTGGAAAATTCAAATAGCATCAACAGGAGATGAGGGCTAGTTGAGTGATCTCCAACACGATTAGAGAAAAAAAGGCTCTTGTGTGGAGTGTTAAGCTAATTTGCCTCTAACACTGTATCTGTTTTCCTTTAAGAGAGTTGGGTAAGTTACTCTGGAACCGCTGGACGGAGTCCCACAGGGCTCGTGCCAGAAGATCTGCGTAAGGAGATGTTTTCTCTTTCAGGGCCGAAGCTCTGAGAGGATTTCAGAGGCTGCTGGAGTTAAAAGTGATTGTCACACAAAGGGGTTTTCTAGTTGACGGCTTTGGACGGACGTGTTCAAATAATCAGACATTTCATACTCTGTCTTAAAGTCAGAGGATCTAAAGAACTGTCTCAAGTTTCATGTCAGATTTACTTCAGACCAGTAGCTGGTATTTTTTGTTTTAGACCCGTGTCAGGTTTGGAGTTTTCCCACGTTCCCATTCAGTCTTTATGCTAATTCACAATATTTTAAGATGACTAAACTGCTTTTATGGATTTGTTTCCAAAAATGTGTCCACCACCTGTACTTCTTCTTAAGTTAGTGTATTGAACATGCAACAACACAAGGCAGAGATTGAATTCGGACAGATTCATTAGTCTGGTAATATGTCACATAGACACTGACAGTCAAAACCTGAGAAAAGAAATCTCTCACCTTCTCCACGTCTTCTCGGCTCAGTCCCAGAACACTTCCCATGAGCCTCAGCACGTCGGCACGCTTGGTTTTCGGCGTGTGGAAGTATCCCAAGTACAGGTTTCGCATCAGGACTCTGGAGACAGAACAGCATGAATAACACTGCATGAAGTAACAGGATGTGGTCTTTTCTTTTACAGCTGTATCAATCATCAATAAATCCAAAATTTAACAACACGCCTCAGACTTATTTCTAGTGAGTCCAGCACTTGAGAGAAGTTACTTCAGGACAAGAGGATTTGTTTGGTTTGTGTGAAAACTGTCCCGTCTCCAAAATGTCAAACTTTTACGAGCCAAGAAACCGTCGTGTTTTCAGCTTTATAGAGAGGATTTATTTAAAAAGAGTTGTGTAGCTAAAAGATGCAGGAACGATAACTCAGGTGTCAACGCTGTGATGATGACAGATGAGTGTACGCAACAGTGTAATGAAAACCACATGAGCGTTTAATCAGAACCTCATTTCACATAATAAACACAGAGCGTGATTTGATCCAAACAGAAAGGGAACGTACTTATCGATCTTCCCCTCTGTGGTGTTCAGAAGGCTCATCACTTTCCTCTGCGCCTCCTCCAACATCTCCTGCCTCACGTCCACTGCAACACACCCACATGAATAAGAATATTTAAATAAATCAATAAACTTAATTTATATAATGCTTGTATTGGCTACAAAAGAGATAAAGCTGTCAAATGTATTACAACGAAATAAAAGCTAATTGAAAATCACCAAAAACTTTCGGAAAGTGAAAGAATATGCAGTTTCCTCCAATAAGAAAAATGGGAACAACAAAACAATTAAAAACTTTTCATCCAGATGGTTTATGTTATCACTTAATAAAGATTACAAAATAAGGACACATGTAATTTCCAGCTTCCTGTTGAGAAATACTTTAAATTTGACAAATAATTGAAGCAAACTGAATATATTCCTAATAGGAATCTGGAAATCTTGGAAACAGCAGTAAGTTAGTTTGTGTTGTTAAAAGATCAAAGTTTAATACGATTATTTACTTTCCTGAATATCTGATTTTTAGCTCAGTGACTTGAAATTAAAGTTAAAAAAGGGGGGGTAAATCTGTGGTTCAGCACATTCTCACAGTTAATCAACTGTTCATAGACTCCATGTACATTCTCCATATGTGACTGAGTGATAACAAAGATTACAGTATAAAATATACAGTAGAGACTCACATGAGGTGTAGTCTGAGAATGTGCTGTGAGCTAATGTTCATGTCTGAGACTGATAAGAGCAAAATCTGCTGAGTGTGACACAAAAAAAATAATACTGGAGATTATCAGTGAAGGTTGAGAATAGAAATACGAGCCCTGGGGAAAAAGAACATGAACATGTTCATGAGCTGCCGAGCCAGAGAAAGTCAACAAAGGACGACAGATGCTTCACTTCAGATAAAATATGCAGAGCAGAGCTGTGAGCTATAATATAACAGATAGATAACAACGTTTAATACATTTGTTTTATTAAAACCTTGATAAAAAACCTTTATTTAGAGTCTAAAGTTAAAACCAAACATTTTCCTATTAGACATTTTAAGTGTAAATCAAACCTGTGTCAGATGCGAGGGTGTTTGCTCACCTTGATTCTTCAGCTCTTCAATCTGCTCCTCCTGCAGATCGAGCTGGTCGGTGAGACGAGACGCTGAATCCAGAGCAGAGGTGGCCTCGTCCAGGTTGATCTGACAGAGAACACAGAGCTGTTAATACACTGTCATCAGGAAATGTGAAGGAATAGGGACAAGTTTTCACCTCAATGCTGCGCTGGTGAAAGCAAAGGATGCATATGAGGAAGTTATGTTTTCATCAGCATTTGTTTTATTGTCTGTTCGTTTGCAGCAGTTCACAAACAATAAATCTGGTGGAAGGATGCATTATGGGTCAGGGAAGAACCGATTTAATTTTGATGTGGATCTGGATCTGGGGGCAGAACCAGGATTGTTTGTTTTTTTTCACTTTCAAAACAATGTTTTCTACCTTTTTTTCACTAATTTCCCAGATAATAGTTAATGGATCATGATGTGTGTGACTAGTGTGGTTTGGTTGAATTGAAGCTGTGGACCTATGCACTCTACTAGGAGCTGGTGGATTGTCATTTACCTGAAGAGCAGATGCTTGGTCTTCCAGCCTCAGAGCTTTTTTCTTCCACTCCTCCTTCTCCCTCTTGAGTTTTTCCAGTTCTGCTGAGTACATGGCTTTCTCCTCTGAGAGAGGAAAGAGAGAAAAAAACTGATATTACAATTATGGAATTTCATTGTCAGAATACAATACAACACAAAAGTGCATCATCTACAAGAACTTCTGTGAAACTGCTGGATTCTCCAATAAGAAAGTTGAATCCTGGCGTGTCACCTTGTTGGAATTGCTCTAGCACCATCTGCAGGTTGGACAGTGACACTGCATACTGGTTGACCTGATCCTGGGAGGTTCGGAGTTGTGCGAGCACGTCGTCCCTCTGCTTCACCGCTCCACTCAGCTGCTCCTGCAGAGACTCCACCTGCATGCTCGCCTGTTGGCTGGAGACGAGGAGAAGCACCGGAGGAACGACATTAACAATCCAACTGTCGTGGAAACTTTAAAGTCAGAGGAACATAATCCAAATTCACCGTTTGTTATGGAACTCCCCTTCTGTCCCCTTCTCTCTATCGCAATATTTCTAGGACTTGATTTGTAGGTTGAGTTAATAAGCTCAGTTTTGTGATGTGGCCAATGAAACACAGGTAAATGGAAATATTGTATTTCAGCCTCATATCTAAGAGACACACTGCCGTTGTTGTTTGTGCTAACCTGGCGTTCTCCACTGCACTTGAGGAGCTGGCGAGCATGGCCACCCTCTTCCGTAGCTCCGACTCCCGGTCCCCTGCAGCGAGCGCTTCCCTCGTGTACGAGTCCTCGATCTCCAGCAGGTGGTTACGCAGCCTTTCCAGCTCCAAGTTGAGACGCTGCTCTTTGTCCCTCACATGCTGAAGCTGTGGAGAAAACAGAACCAGTGTCACACGTGGAGGTCTAAGAGAAATTTGGTTTAGGGCAATTCAAAAAACAGCACCACATAAGAGCTGCTCTACCACAGATGCAATGCCTCCACAGTTAAATGCTTTGTATGTTTTCGTACCTCAGTCTGTACTGCAGTCGTCTCCATTTGTTTCTGCTTGAGTGCCATCATCACCCGGTCCCTCTCCTGCTGGAAGGCCACAGCTTTCTCCTGCATGGACTTCAGTTCGTTCAGGAGCTGATTCAGCTCTCCGGACTTACCCTGAGGAAAATCAGAGTCAGAGGATGACAGAAGAACAGTTTTAGGGTTATATTTTTATTTCATCTTCTTTATTAGTTATTGTAAAAATCAATGTTTTGGTGCCAACCAACCTGCTCCTTGTCCTTGAGCATCCTCTCCACCGTTGCAGATTTCTTGCTCAATGCAGTCAGCTCAAACTCCTTCTCCCTGAGGAGGAGGGAGAACTGCATGTTGGTTTCCTGCAGCGCCCTGAACTCCGACTCCTTCTCCCGGGAGCGTGCAGCCACGAGCTCGTTCTCCTCCTTCAGCTTCTTCACGTCCAGCTCCAGAATGAGAGCCCGCTCTTTCAGGTTGGTCACGGCCTGTTTCAGCACCTCGTTGTCGTTCTCGCGGTTACGCAGCGCCTCGCTGACCTGAACCAGCTGGTCCCCTTTGGTTTTGATGAGCAGGTCTTTCTCCCTCACTGATCTCTGCTGAGCATCCAGCCTCTCTCGGATCTGCCGCGCCTCCACGGCCTGACTCCTCTGCTCATTCTCCGAGGCAGATGCCGAGTTGGAGAGCCTGTGGTTGTTCTCCTGAAGAGTCCTGATGGTGATTTCCTTCTCGGCCACATGTCCACGCAATCGCCTAAGTTCTTCCTGCAGCTTGTCATTGTCTACAGGTGAATCCGTCTGGTGGACGGGAGCCTCGGCTGTGAGAGAGGATCCACTGGACTGAGCAACAACAACCTCAGGGGACTGAGCCACACTGTCGAGTTTACCCAACAGGACATCTTTGGTGGAGCTGAGCTGGGTGATGGTCTGCTGGACCTGTGCGAGTTCCTGACTCAGACCTCCCAGCCTCCTTTCCTTGTGCTCGTAGCTCTGGATCATCCGAGCATAGTCCACGGACAGCTTGGAGCTGCAGTCGCTGTCGGCAGACACCTGACCCTGCAGTCCGATCAGCTCCTCGTGCAGCTGGGCCGACTCGTGCTGCATGTTCTTGACCGTCGTAATCACCTGCTGCTTCCACTCCTCCATCTTCTTCACCTGCTGCTTCAGCATGTCCCTCTCATGCAGCAGCTCCTCAAACTGGTTGCTGCTGACTCCTCCCGAGCCGGCGCCGGACTCTCCTCCTGAGGTCTGCAGGACCGTCACCAGGGTTTGGCACTTCTGAGTCAACGCATCAATCTCGATGTCCTTCTCCCTGATGATGCGCGACAGGTTCTGGATGGTCTCCTTGAACATCTCATGGCTTCCTGAGGGGTCGCTCATGTTTGAGAGGTGCTGATTCTCCTGCTGAAGCTTCAACAGAGCTGCTTCCTTAACTGCCATCATATCCATGAAACGGTGATAGTCTGAGCGAAGCTGGCTGTTCTCTCTGGCCTTCTCATTCAGCACAGCCAGCACTTGCTCTCTCTCCACAGCGTAAGCTTGCAGCTGCTGCTGAAGGTACAGGACATCCTGGTTGTGTCCGCCGCCTCCTACCATGTTGAGTCTAGCATGAAGCGCCTGAAGCTCAAGATCCTTCTGCAGGATCATCTGGGAGAGTTTACCCACTTCATCACGAGACACCATCAGCTGATCCAGCTGTTTGGTCAACGAGAGATTCTTCTCGTTCAGCTGGCAGATCTCAGTCTCTTTCTCCTTGATGCCTCTCACCAGTTTCTCTATTTCTACCTTGGACAGGTCGTGCTTCTCGTTGCCGTTCTCCTGATTTAGGGTCTGGGTCTTGTCCTCCTCCAGGATGACGTCTCCCTGCACAGGTGGAGAGTCAGCACGACCCTGACCCCCGCTGAGCCGAGCTACAGTCTGCTGGAGGCGAGCTATGTCCTCATCTCTGGCGCGTATGAGTCTGTCATAGTTCAGAGTGGTCTGCTGGTTGCGAGCATGAGCCTGCTCCAGTTCACCCTGTTGACCCTGCAGGGACTGCTGTGCCAGGAGGAGCCCGGCCTGTTGCTCCTCCATGGTTCTCCTCAGAGCCTGGACCTCCTCTTCCAGGCCGTTCCTGGAGGACTTGAGCTGGCTGATCTCCGTCTCCAGCTCTGTGATAATGTCCAGGGTCCTGGGTTCACCCAGAGGTTGAGGTCTGCTCTGCTGATCTCTAAAGCGATCAATCTCTTCTTTCAAATGGCTGTTCTCCTCCTTCATACCCCCCAGCTGTCTATCCTTCTCCTCTAGCGCCTGTCTGAGGGCGTCGGCGTCTTTGGTCGCGACTGAGATACTGTTTTCCATCTCCATCTGTATATCCGCAGCGTTTTGTTTTAAAGTGTCCATAAAAGTGTCCTTCTCTTGCAGCAGGTCAGTCAGCTGCTTCTGCCCTGACACTGTGATCGAGAGCATCTCGTTTGTGTCTCTGTGATCAGATGCCAACTGCTCTATGTCTCTCCTCAGCTGTGCTATCTCCATGTCCTTCTCCTGGTTGAGTTTGATGGCACGTTCATGCTCCATCTGCAAAGCTGAGGCATCCATGGAGCGAGCTCGAGTCAACTCCTCAACCGTCTGCTGGTACTGTCGGGCCTGTTCATTCAGTGCCGTCTCAGTCTGCCTCAAATCTCCATCCAGCTGATTCTTCTCCAGCTTCAAGGCTTCGATACGAGTTTCCTTCTCTCGAATCGTCCTGGTCAGAGCAGCCTGGCTCTCCTTCATCTGCTTGGTTAGTTCTTCTACTTTACCCAGAGCCTGCTCACTCTCCGCCTTCAACTTCCCGTTCTCCATCTTCAACTCATAGTCTGCGGACTTCAGGTTATCCTGAGAGGTCCTCATCTCGTCCAGTTCTCTCCTGAGGTCTGACAACTCCTTCTCTTTCCCGTCTAGCTCCTCTTTAGTTCCCCGTTCTTCCGTTCCTCTCCCCCCTGCCTGATGCAGCTCCGCTTTAGCAGCAGAATACAGCTTTTCTTTCTCCTGCAAACTTTTCTTCATCTCTGTGATTTCTCTCCGTGCCTCTCTGCTTAGCTCCTGCGCATGTCCCAGTTTGTCTTTCAGCTCCTTCACTGTCTGTTCCAGCTGCTGTTTATCCATATGCATATCGTTGAGGGTGAAAGCGCTCTGGCTCGTTCTCTCCTTCTGGGTCTCCACCTCCTGCTCCAGGGTCCTTTTCTGGTCTTTGGTTGTGTTGAGCTCGGCTGTCAGTCTCCTCAGTTCTGCGTCGGCCTCCTTCAGCTGTCCAGAGAGCTGCTCCTTCACAGAGATCATATGCTAGAGAGAAATAGAAACAAAACCCAAAGTCATTAAACGGGTAGAATTTCCACATTGATGTTATAACAGAGGCTATAAATAAACATTATTAAAAGATCGTTTTGAATGCTCAAATCAAATACAAAACAATGTCAGTGATTTTAAAACCAAGCAGATCATTCAGACCTGTGTTGCCTCCTGGTTCTGCTGGTCTAGTTCTTCCAGCTCAGACATCAGAGTGTCTCGTTCCTCCTCAGTGGCTCTCAGGGCCTTTTCTCTTCTCTCCAGCTCGACTCTCAGATCCTCCGATTCTCCAGATTCAGCTACGTTAGTGTCGCCTATTTGTTCCTCTGAGACTTTTAATCTTTCTTGCAGATTGAGCTGTAACAATATAAAGAACCTCAGGATCTAACATCATCCAACAGACATCTTGACTGTAATTTCCATACTATATTATCAACATCATTGTATCACAGACTGCAAAATGACTCCTTCAAAAAGCTGTTAAAGTTGTATGTGACAGATTTACTTTGAAACTAAGTACATAAAGACATTCTGTGCATTTAATTACAGTAATATACATTTTCTGCATCAGATAAACAAACCTTTTCCTGTTCGAGGATTTCCTTTTCTTGTCTCAACAGCCCAATGATGGTGTTCAGTTCCAAAATGTCTGCATGCTCAACTTCTTCCTTTGGTTCAGCCTGAATTAAAAAGAGCATACAAATGTAAAAAGCCATTTAATCAGGGGGGAAATAAACAAAAGATACATACTACAATAATTATGATGCATTGTCTATTTCAAACTATTTATATTCACACTTACATCACACAGGTTTTTCAGCCTCTCGATTTCATTTTCTGCTGCTGTAAAGTAAAAATCTTAGTTTATATACAGCTCTATTATGGAGCAAAACAAGTGTAAAAAGTCAAGACAATCTTTATGAGTTTAGTGCAATAAAGAAACATCACATTCAAAAGATCATCATGAATCAAAACAAGGACAGTTTACCAGTGAGGTTTTGTTTCAGCACTTGGATCTCCTGGTCAAACTGGGCTTTCTGCAGAGTCTTCCCCTCCTGCTCTTGTACTCGTGTCTGCAGCTCGGTGACAGACGCCTGCAGCCGCGTGTAGTTCTGCAGCAACCCGGCGTTCTCCTCCTGGACTTCATCCTTCTCCAGCTGCAGCGAGGCCTGTTTCCCCTGAGCCTCCTCCAGGCTGGCAGACAGCTCGGCCAGATGCTTCTCCCGCTGCTCTGCCGCCTCCTGCAGGGACTGTACGGTTTTCTGGAGCTCAGGCAGCTTGGAGGTGTCTGACGAGGAACTGGTTTGACCACCTGGAGAGAAGGAAGTGGAGAAGAGACTTTACTTTGGGTGCTGTACTCTAAGGGAGGCACAGCAAACACCTATCTAACGTTGTGAATAAAACCACTTTAAAGTTTCTAGAATTGCAATAACAAATGTCAAAGTGAGGCTAACCACTCTGAATCTGTTCCTCCAGCTCCTCTATCCTCTCCTCGTACTCTGCAAGCTCCTCCCTGTGTCTTCGAGCGATGTCGGCCATCTTCTGCCGCTGGGCGTCCTGCAGCGCTGCCAGTTCGTGCTGGTGCTCGTCCACCTCACGACCCATCTCCTCTCGCAGCTCCTGTCCCCGAAGAAGCAAACACATCAAGGTTGGTGTCTCAGAATTTCACATTTACAATCTACTTTAAAACATGATCTATGTTATATTATTTAAGAGAAGACTTAATATTTACCTGTATAGTTCTTTGAAATTTGTGAGTCTCACCCTGGTCGCCATTGCCAGATCCTGCAGTTGTTGATGCCTGAAATAAAAATGTAGTAGGTATGAAAAATACCAAAGTTCAGTTTACTTTACTGAAAGTATTTTCTTATGATTGTTTACATTTTGTTATCTCTCATTCTGTAGCATGTGCACATCTGCTGTCTAAACTACAACAAATCTTACATTAAACAAAATAAGTGCAGATGTAAGAAGAATACATTTGGAAGTCTGTGATAAGTAATAACTTCTACATATTCTACTCTCCAAGATAAAGTATCAAAGAGCACCTGTTCTGCTAAAATCAACTAAAGGAAATCGTTCCTACCTGAGACATTCTCCTCCAGTGAGAAACCTCTGCCTCCAGACAGGTGACTTCTGTGGACAGGCGGTTGATCTCCTGCTGCGACCAGATGTGATCACTGAGATCCAGCTCGTCGCCATGGTAACCCTGCTGGGACTCCGAGGGCCGTGACAGGTAAGAGGAAGACGAGGTGGTGCCGGAGGAAGAGGTGGCGGCAGGCAGCACCGCGGGGAAGATGGAGGCCGACTGGGCCGACCGCTGCAGCCTCTGGACTTCTTCCTGAAGACCACTCTGCCGGGCTTTCAGGTGACTGATATCCACCTGGTGGGACACACATGAACCTCAGCACCATTTCATACATGAACTTAACAGAAATGTGACCTAAAAGTTTTAATCATAAACTACGTACGTCTTTCTGCTGCAGGAGGGTTCTGTATTCTGCAGACTGTCGTTTGTTCTGGATCTCTGAAGCCTCCAGCTTCTCCTCCAGCTCTGCATGCAGCGCCCGTAATCTGTCATGCTGCAGCAAACACAGAGAAACAAGGTATGTAAAACTAAACATTAATTTCTTCTCATGTCAGACATTGTTTTCATGGTCGACAGCATAACTTTACATTACTGACTCACTGTCGTGGTTTTCTGGGACAAATCCCTTGTTAATGTGATTAGTTACACGTGTTGTCGATGGTGGAAAAGAACTAGAGCTGTACTGTGAGCGGGAACAAAGAATCTCACCTCAGATTTCTGTGAGGTAAACGAAGCCTCGACTTCAGCCAACCTGGAATTGGACACGTGCAGCTCCGTGGCAGCATCTGTAGTTACAGGGAAAACTAGAATTGTAAACATCACCAACAGAAATCAGGACACTGAGGATTTTATATTCAGAAGTGAAAACATGAAGAAGGAATGAAATGAAGAAAAATCTGTAAACATGGTTTATATTTCTCCATGAAGACACAAAATTTACAGAAAGATTGAGATCATTTTGTATAATAATTTAAAAACAAGAAAATCCATTCTGGTTTTCCACCAATGGCACATTCAAGAGATAATGACTGCCTCACTCAAACACACTCAGACACACAAACACACACTCACAGATCTGGTTAGCTTTGTATCACATGACAAACAAACATGCACAGCTGAGCAGGCTAAGATTTCCAGCGATCTTGTCTGAGCTACTTGATCTTAACAGCTGAACGAGGCTCAGTCGAACACATGACATTCATCACAACACAAACTGAACTGTGGCTTTCCCGTTAATACACATAAGTTGATGTCTTCTCTTCAGAGTTAACTTAATAGATTGGGTTTTAAAACCACAATGACCCCTCAGGAGCAAACAGTCTTTAAACTTAAAAGAATCAATAATATATAATTCATTTTTCTGGTCTTATCATGCAGCCCTCTGCTTCACAGCCGGTCCTGTGGTCCCACACAGAGATAAGAATGAAGTGGGGTTTTGTGACTGGAGCTGTGAGTTGGAGATCTGTGGCCAAAGTTCTCTTTGCTTTATCACTTATCGTCTGTTTGCTGTTTTTCTAAACACTTGATTTAAAGTGGTGACAGGAAACCAGAGATCACGAATACAATCCTGCGGTCAGACCTGATCATGAGCAGCTCTGTCTTTTAAAACTGGAATAAACTGTTTCCTGCAGCTCGTCCGATGATGAATGAAAGAGGGAGGGTTTCTTAAAGGTTCTCTTGTTGACGTCTGTTAACAGGAGCAACTGACCCTCTGGTTTCTGCCTAAATGCCAGTTTCTCTTCTTTTTGGTGGAGTGGCTACTTTAGTGATGACATCTGCTTTTCATGCTATCTGAATGTCTAAGTGGAATTTTCAGGATCCACCAGTGGAAAGATTTTAAAGACAGATTCTACCAGCCGGCAAATATGTGCAACACATACGGAACAGTTTGATATTCTGTTCATGACATCATAACATAACATTTCATGCAAATTAACAGTTTTCTCTCACTGTTGCAGCTCCGCTTTAGTTTGCTTTTTTTAAAAGCTTGTTTGACAAAAACTGAAGAAAAAGCTTAGTTTTATAATCAAACAGCTGAGAACATTTTTATACAATATAATTAGGATTAAACCCAGAGTTTGGTTTACTAAATGATGATGTGGATAAAAAACATGTAGTCGAACTAGGGCCTGGGTGAAGACTTGAAAACCTCCAAGCAGGAGCAAACATCTGTATCTTTACTTAAAAGTAATTAATAATTGGACATTGATTGTGATAATTGTTGATATTGAGTTGACTGATGTAAAAATATATTTCACTGTCACCAGTCAGACAATATTCACAGTACATATGATTCTGTGACTGCTTATAACAAAAGTTTCACTGTGAAGAGTTAAGTATGTTTTAGTAAGAAACCTTACCTCGGCTCCATCTTTGTTTATACTCCTGTATTTGTTTTGTATTCATGTGACAACAACTATCTCAAAGTCAATTTCATCGAAAACAAAACAACAACAGCTTCTGCATGATTACTTATTGATTTTAATGTTCTACCTCGTTTGTCAAGTGTATATTCCTCTGCTCATAAAGAAGAGTTTAAAACCACAATATTCACTCATATCGGTCTTTGAACTTAGAGGAAGTAATGATGTGACATTTATTGTGTTAAATATCTAATAATATGAACAGTTTAATCTCCATAGCATGGTTGGAGCTCTAGATTTTCAACATTATTATGAAGAATCTTCACCTGCTCTTCATAGTGACAGCTGTTTTCTATAGTTTTGGTTTTAACACTTGACACAAACTGATTTATTGAGGAGAAAACATCAAATAAAGTATTTATTGGTCAAATGAGCCATCACCAGCACCGACTCACCTCCGACCTCCTCCACTCCCTCCAGCAGCATGTCCTTGGTAAAGGTGGAGATCTGGCCGGTGAGGGACGTCAGGCTCCCGCTGACCTGACCCAGCGACTGGCCGAGGCCGGAGCCCAGTCCCCCCAGCCAGGACGACATCCTCCGGCGGGTTCAGGCACAACACACCCGGAGAACCAAGCAGCAGGCCGAGCAGGGCGAGGCGGAGTTAGCCTAGCTGGGACCGGGCAGCTCGGTCATGGAGCTCCGCTGTGACCGCGGACCTCCAGGGACACCGGGGACTTTGAGTTTCACCACCGGGGGAGAAAAGAACCGAGCGTGTCCGAGCTGATAGCCGCTCACTGAGCCGCGAGCCGCCGGCTAACAGCAGCTGAGCCCGGAGGAACCCGTCCGGACGAGCGGCTTCAGCGACATCTGCACCCCCGGGTCACGGAGCTCAAACCTCGGCTGAAGGTGTTCGGGTCGAAGCCCGGTTTCCTGTTTCCAGCTGGTGTTTTTTTAACGAAGCGGAGCAACGCGACGTCCATAAAGTGCCACCTCGACTGCAGCCATTACCATCTCCACTGTCAGGCTGTCAGCTGTGACGTGGACCGCGCCCGGTGCATTGTGGGATGCTGGAGGACCAACAACATCACGGGGCGTTCAGGAGCCTGAGCTGGGAGTAGGAACATTCTAAACCCATCGTTATATTAGTAATTATGATAATGATAATGACAATAATAATCGTATTATTGTTGCTGTTATTATTATTACTGTTATTATTATCCGTATTGAGTGAATCATGAATGGAACGGTAGACAACTCAGTGTTTTTTACATCTTTTAAATATTTTATTTTATACTTTAATACACACAGACACACACACACACATTCACACACCAAATCCTTATAAACAAGTTTAACCATGACCAGTTCAAGCCAAACCCTGACCTCCACCTGACCTCAATTCACATCGGCCCCCTGACCAGAACCTCAGAAGTTACATTTTGCATTATTATTATCATTGGGACCAGGCTTTGGTCCCCAGTCAGGGTTAATACAGATCCCATAGAAGTAACAAAATCAATTGATTTAATATGTTGCTAGTTCATACATACTTTCTACACTGTATTACAGTATCTAAACTACAATTACTTTATAATTTATGTTGCTCTGTACTGTGGATCATCAAGGGGAGATCATGATAACCCCACTTAAAAAGGCCTGGACCCAGATTCAATCCCAGAACCCTACTGGTGTAAGGCGACAATTTAAACAACTGCACCACCAGACCCTCCCGGAAAAGAGAACAAGAAATATCAACATAAAAGAAGGGAGGGCTGAAACTCCAAACTCAAACCCCACACCTTCAGCTTGTGTTTGTCAAACAGGTAAATCTATTCATAGTTTGAATGCCCAGGATTATATAAGCTTACATAACCCACTCCTGTTACTACAACACCATCAGTAGCTACTGTTTCAATATGGAAGAAGATTCCACTTAGACCCATAAGATGATTTTCCTCAGACTGAGCATTTCTACAAAAGATCTAAAGCAGAATTTTTGGAGGAAAAGCAACATTATTGAATTTTAAAACCTAAAAAAGAAGCCAGGCTTTGTCACTAACATCTTTATTAAAAGATTCTCTGTTGTTTTTTTTACATAGTGTTAAATACAATCTCTGAAGAGAATAGATGAATCCAAGAGGGGAAAGGAAGTCATGATTTAATGTCCCATTCAGCAGATAAACAATACAATATATCACTCTGGTATTCCTTTCAAACTAAATGCAGCTGTCAGCTATCAATCTTCAGTTGGAACTACAGTAATGAAGAAGAGGAGGAGAAGAGGAAATGTCTTTAATTCGTCGCATTTCTGTGCAAAACAGTGAGAGTGAGGTCTCAGAGCCCATCTTCCAGCAGCTTGTACCATCCTTACATCGACGGCAATAGAGAGAAACATCTTTAAAATCCCAAATGTAACGTTCACGCTTTCTATCTTCCTCAAGGATGATCGTGGTGCATTTCTGGTGTGTACGTCAGAAGAACAATCATGACCCACAGATGCAGTATTGCCTGTAAAGAAATAAATGAAAGGTTGTTTATTTCTTTTATTAACCGGTTTCATTCAAGATGGAACAATTTAATCCCATTTCTTCAATAAATACTCACCATGTAGAGGATAACAAACACTCTGGCCGCCGGGTAACGCCTCAGGAAGATTCCCAGTCTGATACTGGAATGACAAAATTCTTTATTCATCACTGGGGAAATGATTTCATAATAGAAAACAATGCAATTACTCTAAACTGTGAATAAAGATGAATGAGGTGTCTCAAGTTCCTCCCACTATCCAGACATGAAGCCAAACTATCCAGGATAAGAACGCTGCCATCTTGCACTGTTGATGTATTCTGGAGCCAAAGTCTGATTTGTGGGAATCGTGGTGTGGATCAACCAGATCTTTATATACAGTCTATAGCAACTATAGTAAAAAAATTTGACGAAAAAAGGTTTTACCTGAAACGGTCGATGGTGCTGGCTGCCTTACGTACTTGTCCGTACATTCCTGGACTGTCCTGATCACTAAAGAGAACTGGTGTGTTTCTTTGTCGTGCTCCTGAAATTACGAAAACACAGAGAAGGAACCATGGGCAAACAGTGGAGTGACATTACAGTCTAATAAACAATTAAAAAACCCTCCACTGAATTTTCAGCATCTGTCTGTAAGAAAGTAAATGACCCTGACCTGGTCCGGCTGCCTCCAAGCTGCTCATGTTGATGGCCGACCCTCCACTTTGTCCCCCCTGAGCGTTCTTCAGCTGCTGCTCCATACGCTCCATCTGGAACACCAGGGAGCTCTTTTCTGTGCCCAGAGCCTCGAGCATCGTCTGCTTCTGGATCAGCGTCTCCGTCAGCTGGTGGAGGCGATTCTCCAGCTCGGTTTGGCTGCTGGTGCTGAGAGTCTTGTTGGTCAACTGGAAGAGTAAATACAGACCAGGACACGGTTTGTCAAAGCAGATAAATGTATTAAAGGTGGAGGTTTAAATATGTTTGGCACCCTGTGATGGCCAAAGAGGTAGAAAGTCCTCTTCTGATAATAGACTTACCTGGTTCCTGAGTTTTTGGATTTCATCTTCTCTGTCTTTGATTCGACTTTGCAGAGAAGTTTTGGCTCTATGCTGCTCTTCCTCTAAGTACTGCAGCTCCTAGGATTTAAGAATAAATACAAAAACAAAATCACATATACGTATCTCTCAAGAAAAATAGATCAGAGAGGGTTTGTATTGGTTTATCTGCCATTTATAGTTATTTATGAATAACTTTACCTGTTTATAGCGTTCGATCTCAGCATCATTCTCCTGTTTAACTCGGTTCTGATAGGCTTGTTGCTCCTGTAACTGCATCTGCTGCTCCCTCCAGGCCTCTGCTTCCCCCAGCGCCTGGTTCTCCAAATCCTGCGAGAGAGAAACACATGACTCAGCTGAACAACTGAGTGACCAGCACCAACATCATTTCTCTTTTCCTGCCATTTACAGCGTCTCACCTGTATTTCCATCCGATGCGTGTGCACTCGCGCTTGTAGTTTTTGGATGTCCTCTTTCTGCATCTCCTTCTCGTGACGCAGCTCCTCCAGCTCCAGAGCCATTGTCCCGCTGCCGTCCAGAGTGTCCAAACCAGATCCCTCCTTCAAACTGCTGATCAACTTCTCTTTGGACTGGAAAAATAACATTTAAAACATCATTAAAAATCTGTTCAAAAGATGACAGACTCTTGGATTCACTGTACATTTAGTTAAATAAGGTTAAAATTAGCGCTGATGCTCCATATGACAAAGATGATTTTCCAGTGGGTCTCTATCGGTCTTACTTGTAAGATGCGTGAAGCTTTGTGCTTGTAGTCTTGTAACTCCTGCCTCGCAAACTCTGCTGCTGCTTTGGCACTTTTCAGCTGCTGTTGGAGGTCGTCCACCCTGAGCTTCTCCTCTGCAGCTCGTCGCTCTGCTGCAGTCACCGTCTCTGCGAGGGTCTGCCTCTCAGCCTCCAGTTTGGACAGTCGACCGGCGTACTCATTCTACAGAAACACATCCGGTTTGATAAAGTCTCGCATTTATGAGCAAAGTAAAGGCAAAGTAGAACTGCCCGTACCTGCATCTGCCGGTAGCTGTCCTGCTCCCTCCTGACAGCCAGGTCCGCCTCTCGCAGCCTCTCCTGTATCGTCTCAAGAGCTTGGGACTGCATGTTGTTCCCTTCGGAGTGGTCCGTCATAATTCTAAAAAGCGAAACAAATGTAATAAGATATCTAATTTCTTCAAGAACTAAATGTTATCCATTTAAAATAGTTTACCTTGATCTCTCCTTCTGTGCCTCCTCTAGTGCAGCACTGCGGGACTTCAGTATCTGATCAGCTTCATCCAGTCGGATTTTCAGCACTGCCAGTTGACCGTCTTTAGCTGAAAGAGCCGCTGCCAGATCTTCAACTTGTGACCGGTGTTCCCGTAAAGTTCGGTCAGTGTGAGACTGCTCCGAGTTCCACCGGTCTGCACGCAGTCGGGCCTGGTTCAATTCTGCAAGAGTAGAAAACAACTTAGTCAATAAGGAGGCAGACGTGCAGAAATCGAGGTCATCATTATTCCTAATTTGAAAGTTCTCTTGCCGTCTTGCAGGTCTTTTGCTCTCTGGATGACTGAAGCCATCTCCTGGTTGAGGGAAGCCACCTCACTGCGCAGGAGCTGGTTCTCCAGACGCAGGCTGGACAGGATCTGACTCTGTGGCTCCTCTGTGGGGGGAGGAGGCTCCTGCCTGCTCGACTCCTGGGGCACAGCCAAGCCCGACTCTGAACCCTCAGGTGTTTCTGTGAGCAGCAGTAAGTGTGAAGAGAGAACACACAACGAAAAAACATCCAGCCATAAATGCCTCAAAAGCCCTTGGTTACATAAGTGTTGTAACGTTTCATCCAGACAGAAAATAATAACAAAACAACTCTAACATGTAAAGTCTTGTTAATCGTACCTGGGCTTTGCTCTTTAGCAGAGCTCTCCTCTGATGTTTTCATGCTGTGAGCTGACAGCGAGCTCATGCTTGAGGCCCTGGATACACCATGGGTTGAGGGGGGCGTGGGTGGGGCTGAGGGGATTGTATGAGTGGTGGAGGCAGGGGGTGTAGGGTCTTGGGCCTCAGTAGCTGCCACTGTCACGAGCTCCCTTCTAGAATCCCTCGTATTGCTGGCTGGCGGGTCCAAGCTGTTCAGAAAGTCAAAGAGCATGTCGTCGTCCACATCCTGCTCGCTCTTCCTGGGCCTCACGAAGCCAGATGAGGTCTTGGCAGAGTTGGGAGCGCTGCTACCCGAACCCGAGAGGGCCATGCTGGCTGTGCCGGACAGCAAAGTTGTATTTGATCTCTTGATGTTGCCAGCTGCTGCAGAGATGAAGCCTGATGCATCGTGGGAGGATGCATAGGTGTGATGGGTCACAGCTGCGTCGGTCTTATACCCTGCAGTGTTGTAGTTGGGTTTGACCGATGATTCTCCTTCATATTGTGATGAGAAGGAAGCTGCTGCTGCCTGCTCGAGGCTCAGGGCCGTGGCGGCTCCCTGGTCCACTTTGTTCAGGAAGTCTTCAGCTTTCCCGGCCAAGTCAGCAAACCAAGACATTTTGCATCCTAATGTCAGGAACAACAACAAAGTTTGAGGATTAAACATTTCACATAAGTACATGAACACAACTAATTAATCAAAAATAATAATTTAAGAGATCTTTCATAAGATTTGGTTTCCATAGATAACTAATGGTAGAAGCGGTGCAAGGCTCGTCTGTACGATGCCTCATCCAGGAGAATAAATCACCCCAGTGAAAGTAATGGAGCATTTACACCTTCGTCATTATTCCCAAGAGAACGACACTTAATCCTAATAATTTCTCTAGTGGCCGACAGATCAGACAGTGGTTGTACAGTCCCGGGCAGCTTCCGTGTGTGAGTGTGTGTGATCAGGGTGTTCCTACCCAGAATAAACAAAGGTTATAATCGCTTTATGCATATGCTCGAGACGCTGAATTTCTACTGTGTTTAACAATCTACCTTTTACCTCCAGGCATTTAAAACTAATCTGTGCAGCACCAGGAAACATGTGATTTGGTCAGAGTGCTGCTAAATGATTATTTGAACCTTTAGACCTATCCCATCCCAGTCTCTCCATTGGACAGCAGAATGTAGCCCTTTAAATTAACAAGGGGACATATCGTTAAGGCTAAGATTATATATTTATTAAGGCTCATGGTTTAAGTGAATAATCTTCCAGTCATTCTTAGCACTGAGGACTGGAAACCACACAGTTCCTACACAGCTATCATGCTAACACAACCTCTAACAGCGTCAACAGAGGATATTGAGCAAAACAGATAATCAGCAACACACAACATGTTGTTTGTGACTCGGCCACATGTAAACAAAGGGGCTGAGCTCCCGTCAGCGTCATAAAACACAGGAGCTTTAACACAAGCTGTATCGATGCTAAAGCTAACGAGCTAGCTGCTCACTGGGATTCGAGCCCCTCACGCACCGTTTGAAACGACGTTCAAGCCCCAGAATGACTCAGCTGCTCGGGCTATAGCCGAGATGTGACGGGTCGAGGCGGAGAATTAAACCAGTTCGGATCGACACGGCCCAGTTTCATCATCTGTCACAGAGGATGTTGATGATCTTCTCTCTACGTGGACCAGGAAGCGCTGCTGGGAAAGGACCCCACAACAGAGTGACCTCTGAAGCGCCTGATCACAAAGGGACCACTTGCTTCAGGCTTGGAATCTGCTCCTGGAAATAAAATCACAATATTCTAATAAACAAATAAATGATGCATTATTACAGGTCAAGATCATTTTTATTGATCCTCAGGGTGAAAATTTCCATCATACCAGTACACAAATAAATCAGAAATACCCCCAACTTTACCAGATTAACACACGAATACATCAATAGTTATAATCTATAATTATAATATACAGTGGATTATCCTAGAAATGTTGTACTATATCTAAAGGGAGTTTTAAATGGAGGTGTTGTACTGGTAATTCTTCTCCTCCACCACTGATAGTTATTTACAATTTATTGCGTGTGTGAAATAAGACTCAAACCTTTACAAATCCTATAAAACAGTATTGTTCTTTAAAAAAAAATTAAATGGAAGTAACAGTGGTAGAATAAGTACTAGACTTTTTCTAATATATACCTGCTTTATTTTAGAATTGCGTAAAATATACTTGAATAAGAATTAAGTTGTATTGTAAATTCATGATGCTGATGAAAGTACACTTCGATTTAAACAAACATACACAAAACGTATTTCATTACATGTGTAAAAAAAAATCAGGTAACTTCAGTATGGAATTTTTATTGAATGCTTCCAAAATAAAAGATAAACTAGCACAGCAGATTTGTTGTGTTGCTGCACTATCACCTTAAAATATAAAAAAGGTATGACACTGAAGTTATGAAACAGTGCCTCTTTATTTTTTCCGCACTCACTCCAAAATGCATATTTACAAGGCATGCCACATCAATACAGGAACTGACTATGGACACAATCGATAACACGTAGAATCTTCTCCGGGGGTTACGGGCGAGGGACTTAACCAATGAACAACCAACCATGGGGTTGTGGACAGAAATGAAGAAACACTTTTATAACTGGGTCAGCCATAGAAAAAGGGCTCCTCTCAAAATGGGCTGGTTCAAAGACTTAAAAATGGACAAAAGTCCAGTAGACATGTACTGAACTTTCCATATTGGTCGTGTAGAGGCTGCGTCACTGTCCAGTCAGAGATGGTGATCATCTACACTCCGCAAAAATACAAGAGGCTACTCAAATATAGGATAGACTGCAACGGCAGATGATCACACAGTTGGGGTACATTTACAACAGTAATTCGTTCATTGCTCGTCAACTCCTTTAAATGACCAGTCCAGTAATTTCAAAAAAGCCTCCACAATCTAAGTTTTCTAAAACAGTGTCCTTCTTGTTCAAGGTAATAATCCACAATCGCCAAGTCCTTATGAGAGAAGAAAACAATAAACAGGAGTGGACTCCAGCGGATCCAAAACAGGGGGAGGAGTTAAATACATAAAAAAACAGAACTCAATATAAGAGTTTTTGTTTGATAACGCGAAAAATAACAGAACAACCAATTTCTGGGCAGGTTTCTTCTGAGAGAAATGTTGTCATCGCTTAATCAGTATTTCCTCTGTTTGGATAGACACTCTGCTGCATCAACATTCAAACACACAGACACGCACTCTGTCGTTCACTCACTCACTCTCTCGTTCACTCACTCACTCACAGCCAATCACACATGCATTGTGGTTTCTGAATGATGGACTGGCCACTTTAGATCAGCCCCCTCCTCTTCTTGTAGTCCTCCAGGTTTAGAGACCTGCGGGGGGCGCCGTCCTTCACTGGCAGCGCATTGGAGCTCACAGACAGAGACTTTGCCTCTGCACAGCACAAAATGCAAAATTAATAAATACGTGCTAAAATTTATTCAACTTCCCTCAAATCATCAGAGCTTTAATATGAAGGAGAATGAATGATATCTCACCTGCATTGGGAACCTGGAGGTCGATCTTAACGTCAAAGTCATGAACTTTAAACAAGTCCTCTGAGAGGTCAGTGTTTGGCTTGGGGCCGTCTTTATCTTTCTGGATTACTTGTCCCTTTAATAGAGAAACAAGCAAAATATGTTTGAGCTCCTCTGGGTGGAGAAGACAGAACTAAGTTGGTTTGAGCAGGAACATTACCTTCAACAATATGTGTTATTTTCTGCTTCACATGGGTTTGTTTTACAGCTTAAAGTAAAGGTTTGCTTCCAAATTTAACCCAATCATAGATATTATTACTTAACATATGCCTTATTTTTTTATTTAATCAAGATCTCTGCATAATTAGTCTTGAGATTCCAAAAATGTTGATCAAAACACTTTCAGAAAGTTTCAATAAAATTGGTTGAGTAGTTTTTGTGTAACCTGCTAACAGACAAACAGCATGTGAGGGTAGAGGCAGTGCTCGGCTTACCAGTGCGTTAAGCTCTGCACCGTTATTTAGATCTGTTGAGGACCCGGAGCCGTACTTCTGGTTGAGATGAGCGAGGATAGCTGCATGGACTGACGGGTCTCGGGCCTGGAGGAGCCGGGAGGAACAAAACACCAGATTAGAGGGGGAGAGAAATCTAGATTTGAAAGTTTATGGTACAAACAAATCATTGTGGAAACCTTACATTTGACACCATGGTGGGTTTGCACTGTCTTCTGGTGAAAGGGTCCATTTGCTGGTTTTTGCAGAGTTGTCCTTCAGCCTGTGACAGAATAGAGATATAACAAAAATCTGAGTTATAACAAGACCAACTTTACGAAGCCCAAAACCATAGCAAAAATATGAAAACACAAACATTTGATTGGTTTTCTCTACATTCAAAGAGGTGGCAGGTTTGAAAACTACTTATTTTAGCAATCAATTCCTATTGTGGTTGATAAAGGTGTGAAGAGAGACCGGGACTTACCACGAGAGCTTTCTCAGACTCAACGATGTTCCAGCTTCTGTTCCTCTGGTTAATGTAGCTGGAGGGTAAATATAAGTTTACTAGAATAAGTCACAACAAAAACATTAGCTCCAAAACAAAAACTGTTCTGTACTTTTAAAACAAAAAATGGACTACATGTTAAATCATAAAGAAGATATTCGGGGCTGCTCATGTACCTGATGGCAGAGATGTTCTTGGTCCTCTGTCTGTCGAGAGCTTCCGCCCTCTCCTCCAGCACGTTCAGCTCATCCTGGATCACCTTCACCTTGTCTCCGTCCCCGCTCTCTTCTGCCATGGCCTGGAATCCAAACAAATCCACAGGAACAACAGTCAGAGTCTGACAGACCATCTTTTGATTATCAATATCCGGTGCCTGAAAATACCACAACTCTCCACTGATTTCTTTTACCTTATCTTTGAATAACTGCGTTTTCTTCATGGCGTAGTTCGACGGAGCTTTTCGGAATCGGTCCTTCTCTTTCACGATCTGCAGAAAGTAACGACAGAAGAGACCCTTGTTTATTTCTCTCTGTTTGATGCAGGAGGAAAACCAGGCAACACGAATTTAAAGAAACACACTCACATCCTCTATGTCTTTGTCGTTGAATTTGTGGTTCATAGCTTCTTTGATGGACTGCTCTTTTTTGGTGACTTCATCAAGAGTTGGGACTTGCATCGTGGCAACAATCATCTGCAAAGGAGAAAAATCCACACACAGGTTCCTTCTTAATCTCACTGTATAGATTATAGATTTTTGCTGGTTCAAACTGTTCCTCTTTTTAAATTCCACTTACTGCTTCTTTCCACTTCATGAACTCGCTTTCAGTGAATTCCTGATTTGATACAAACTCAAGCCTGAAAACACGTGTGTCGCCGCCATGCCTGAGAGAATACACAACAGAAAGGGAGCAGGAACAAAGGAGGAGAAGGTTCATTAACTGATTCCTGATTTTAATATGTGTAAAAACCTTTTTTTAAATACACCTACCTCAATTGTAATCCCTTGTTCGTTCGTGTGGTTCCAAGCTGATAAACCTTTGCCGTCTCCACCACATCCATAATTTCAGCAACCTGGCAACAACAAGAGGAGTAACTTCACTATCAGACCCAATATCACCACCACACAAGGGCACACTACTGTCAAATATTAAACACAGTAAAATAATCCAGACTCACCCTATAAACTGGTTTACTGCTGCTGTTCCCAATCCCTATCCTCACAAAGCAGCCAGTCACGGTCTTTGCAAAGAAGGGCATGTGACACCAGCGTTCCAGCTTGTTCCTGGACAGACGGACCCGGTTCAGCTCCTCTGGCAGAGAAACCGGCTGAGACTTGGGCGGAGTCTCCTCTTTCCTACGAGCAGAAACGCAACACAAAGAGTTAAAGCACAGGGAAAGGGTCGTGTTATGATAAATGCTTCTAATACCAAAAGAATGACACTCACTCATCGTCATCATCATAGGACGATGAACGCGAACTGCGATCACTTTTCACCGAGGACTTGTCGTCATCTTCCTCTTCTTCCTCCTCATCGTCGGAGTAAACCTCACTCGTCTTCAGGGGCATTCGTTTGGCCAGAAGTTCAGCTGCTCACCACAGAGAGGAAGCAGCAGTGATTAGAACTGATTGAAATGTCACAGAAATCAAGTCACGGCCGAGTAATAAAAACAAAGAAACAACACATACCTGTTTTGTTTTTCTTCTTCTCACGTTCAGCCCTTAGTTCTTCCATTGCCTGGGACTTTTTGTCCAGTTTCTCGTCACGTTTGGATCGTCTCTCCTTGTTGTGTGACATGACCTAGAGAAGGGAGCACATTTAAAAACCACGTAAAGAGACATCGACAAATCGTTGTGCGATTGGCGGGTTTGTGCAAAAAAAAATCCGGACTCACCACTTGCGTGTCTTGAACCTGAGATAGCTTCCTCTTCTCTTGTTCTTCCTCCTGCTTCTTTTTCTTCTCCTCCTTCTCTTTCTTCTTTGCCGTCTTCAGCTTCTTCTTAATTTCAAAGCTGTGAAAACATGCGTAGTCTCGGATCAATAAACTCAAATGCAAGATGCATGGGATATTTTCAAATCAATTAAATATCCTTGCTGGGTTTTCTACAGCTTTAGAAGGTTTTTCCTCTGCTCACCGTCTCTTTAGCACCTCTCGTTTCTCAATTCTGTTGAACAGCTCTTGCTCTCTTTCCTTCTCCGTCATCTGCTCCAGACGAGCTCTGTCCTCCGCGTCCCCCATCAAGTCCTCGTCGTATCCGTCCTTAAACACCTCGTCCTCTGAGGAGTCCGAGTCTGAGCTGGAGGACGAGCTGTTGCTCTCTGAATCAGACACCTCGCCTGAGAAAGACACATTCACACTCATTAAAAGGAAACACTTCACAGCCAGAGTAAAGTAAAACTAAACTATTAGAGGGTTGGATGTCCTGGGACCATCTTTAAGTTGGTCTTTTTTATTTTAAAAACTATTAAAATGTTTCCAGTATTTACATCATTAAGCTCGACCTATTCTATTCCTTTAATTTACCCCATTGTCTTCTCCACACAATTTTTAATGTCTCACTGCAGAAGCATTTTATAAAGTTATATTGCTTAAATGAGTCGGACAGATTTGTTGAATTATTAGATTTTGCACAGCTATGCATTTTGCATTTATATTTGACACTCATTGTGATACAGGCTCTTTCTCACTTCCTCGCCCAGTATATCATTATCATCCTGAAATATGTCCTTTTGATCCATAACTGTTCCCCACAGAGGTTTCCTTTTTTTAATAACCATGTGGCTCCAGTGCAACACCAATACACAAACAGATTAGATGCTACACTTAGTGCCCGTTGGAATAAAGGGGATGATCCAGTGACTCACCTAATCCCAGCCGCCTAAAATACCTGAGGACACAACACTCAGTGATTTGAGTGATCTACACTTCAGAATATCTCTGGTCCCTAAACCTTTAATCACACACGTGGCAGAAGCAACTGCAGCTTTCACACGATCAAATTATTAATCTTCGAAGAACTTTGGAAATGTGGGAAAGAAATTAAATTAGGAAAACGTTGTTTTTTGATAATAGATGATTCTCCACTTACCCTCCTCAGGTGCAGAGCTCTCTGCCGAGCTGTCTCCATCAGAGCTGCCGGACGCTGTTGCTTTACCAACTTTCTTCTTCGTAGTGTTCTTCTTCTCAGACCCTTTCCCAGGCTTGACTTTCTTTTTACCTTTGGTTCCACCCACGGTCCACTAGAAAGGGGAAAATAAAATCAGTTTTATTTATCAAATAATTGTAACTTGCCAAAAAAAGATGATTATCTATTTTAACAAGAGCACACAGAAAACCCCCGGACTGTCGAACCTCATCATCACTGTCGGACGTCTCCGAGTCGGTCGACGCTGCAGGTTTGCTGACTGGCTCCTCTTGGTCACCTGAGTCCACCCTCTTCCTCTTTGCCAATGACAACAGCTCCTGAACAGTTCAGAAAAAAACATGCAGTTGAGTAACTGTGATATGCTCAAATATGCTGAAATAGTGGCCTTGCTGGTGAATAAACTCAAACCACATTCAGGATAAAGATGTAAATGATTATGACCTCATACAGGATGGAATGCGTCGCTGGTCATAGTAAAGGGCCGAAGAACACATGCTGCAATATGCTTATAGAAGAGCAAACATCCCACACACACAAACTGACTTAGACAATGTCTGAAGGATGGACCAGGAGCCCGCTTGCCAATAACATCTCCCTTAATTGGAATCCACTGGACTTAATCTGATAAACTTTATTTAGATCTGGGACGCTGCGGCCCAAGAGTGTGATGATTGGACACAGACTGACCCCAGTATAAATGATAGGATGACCCTAAAGTGTTTTTTAAATGCACTGGTATTGGATTGGTATTTGCCGGTGTGCAGTCCAGGTATCGGATCATTTTAAAAATGACTTCCACCCAGTGAGATGAACTGAAGGTGATCACTGGTATTAAATGGAAACTCTGTAATGGCAGAGTGGGAGAAAATTATTTTTAAATTCCTACCATAGACTCATAACTCCAAGATAATGATTACATAGATTAATGCAAGATCTGATCTCGCATAATCAAGTCAACAATTGTTACTGAGCCTGAGATTTATGAATAACTTCATTAGTGAAGAGAGGGTGGTTCTGTTATTCTCTGTAGGTGTGATGGGCCTCTGGGGGTGAACTACCGGGCAGTAGAACAAGGGGAGTTTACAGAGTTACTAAATCAGTGTTGGCCTGTTTGGGGTAAAAGGTGATCACTGGTATTTGACTGGTACGCTGCATAAACTAAAAAAGGTGCAGCACTGAAATTCCAGGTGAGTGAAAAGAGTTGACTCTCTACCGTAGACTCATAACTGCAAAACAATCAGTTATGGATTAATGCAAGGATCTGATGTGCAGCCTTGTCAACTCGCTGGGAAACAACCAAACCAATTTAACTGTTACTGGGCCTGAGGTGGAAGAAAGACAAGTTTCCAGTGGGAGGTTCTGTTATTCTCTGTATGTGTGAAGTGCCTCTGGGGGTAAACTATGGACGAGGGGCAGTTCCCAGATCAGATCTCTTCAGTCTGACATGTGGGACCGTGGAATTCCTCAGTTCAACTTGTTTGACAACAACACACACACACACACACATATATATAGCATCAGCCCCGCTCGGTGACGTCACCCGGGAGAATCAAGTTCAGCCTCACTGCGGGTTCAGTTTGTGCAAAACACACTTGATCCCAGTTCAGTTTACGAGCTAATAAAACAAATACACACACACACACACACACACACACACACACACACACAGCAGGTGCACGCTCCAGACCCGGGTTAAAGGCATTGGCGCGGTTATTTCGTGTCAACAACAACAAAACAAAAAACCCTGCTTGCGTTAAGTGTGTTTCTCGGAATGTAACCTAATCGTTAGCATCGGTTAGCTTCCCCAGGGCTAACTGCACTGCTACCTGTGCTAACACGCGGAGCTGCCAGAGAACACTGGACATTTATAGATGTTCGGTGTAATGGCGCGTTTCTGTGCGAAGAACAGAACAAGTGAATCAATCCGGTTCCTTCCCCCCCCCAAGCGAGGCCAAACACAACGCAGCTAGCTAGCCCCCGTTAGCTTCCCCCTCATCCGAGCTGCTGGGCAACTTAACGCCGCCGCCGGGCATCGAACCCCCGGGTTAAAAAGCTCGCCCCTACCTGGTCTAAGTTATCGTCGCTGGCGCTGTCTTCGGAGTCCGAGTCGATCACGACCCGACCTTTCCGCTTCTTCACGTTCACCATGATTAGCAGCGCGGGCTAACCTGCTAGCTGCCCCTGTGTCGTCTGTACGAACGAGGCTAGCTAGTTCACCAGCGGGCTAGGTGCGCTGCAGTCGAGACACACAAAGGCGCTACTGAGCATGCGCGTGCTTTGTTGTTACTCGTGCTTTTATCACCCGCGCGGAGGAGTAAAAATAAATCTGCATCTTTAGTCCTTCTCCCGTTGTTTTTATAGATCAGGTGACACTGGTCAAATTGGGAAATAACCCATAATCAATTGAGGAAGGAACTATATGTTTGTGGTGAGTGTTGCAGTCAGGACGGAAGTTTGCGGTGCACGCAAGCTGCGTTCAAAATACGCGAGGATTCGACCTTTATTAGGTGAGCCGGCGTGTGTCCGTAGCTGCTCCGGATGCGTGGGTCCGTGTGTAGACCCTGTTTGTATACCCTGTGTGTGTAGACGTTGTGTGTGTTAACGTGTAGCAGCGGTTTAATCAGCTGTTTATCATTGACACCAGCGACATAAAGAGATGTGTTCAAGATGGAGTGAAGCTTAACGACGAGCAGCGTCCGCACAACATGGCCTCGGTAAGTGGAAACTGTGTCATCTGCTGTGTGACATGTGTCCAGGGTTATGATGGTTTCTCCTTTACTAGACTGTAGCTAACACTTGTTTACATTGTTGTTGTCCTGTTGTGTTTACTCCCCAGAGGAAGTCAACAATAAAACAGGCCTCATTCAAAACAGCTGTTATTTACTAGTATGAAACTCAGATATTCAATAGATGACATAAAAAAAACATACTATCAAGCCACTAAAAGTAAAATAATAGTCTCTCTTGATCGTTTAGTGTCATTATTATCGATGCATCTGTGAACAGGACCAATAAAATAAGCAAAACATACTGTAGATCGGCTAATTGTTGAAGTCGATCTACAGTATGAAACCTAATATTGATATGTCACTATCATCCAGTAACTGTGTTTCCCATGTGATGTTTCCCAGCAGTGACTCGTCCTGATCCACAGTGAAATGTCCCTGAGCAGGATCACACGTTTCCCCTTGGCGAGGCTGCTGAGCTCCATCCACCAGCAGCTGCTGCTCCCCCCCGCCGGCCCGCTCACTGTGCCCACAAGAGCCGTGATCCAGGGGGAGTACAGACGACCCGGGAAGCCCAAGGAAGACAAGTTTCCATGGCAGAAGATTAACTTTAACTTCAACAAAGGCTTGGAGGGAATAAAGAAGCATTTCATGCTGCTGAAGACGGAGTTCTCTGAGCGCTGGGTCGGTCCAGAGGGCAAGCCGGTTCTTGAGCACATGCTGGAGCAGAACCGAGTGATGTGGGAGTTCAGAGGTCCGGAGAGCCTGGAGGAGTGGATCGTGTCCTCGGATCACGAGATAGGAGGCCAGAGTGAAGCCCACCTGAAGATGGGCAAGAACAACACCTGTTTCCTGTACGGGAGCCTGAGCTCCACTCCCCCGAGGGACGGAGAAACACGCTACAGTGGCTACTGCACCATGCGCTCAAGACAACCACTGGTTAGTGCCCTGCCAGTACTATCACATGAGGAATAACACACCATTCTGTCTAGTAGGATAGCTGTCACAAGGACAAACTTTATACCATTTACATATTTAAAAGACCAGTTCCTCTTTCTCCTGTGGTTGTGTGAGAATGAAAACCTGCTGACATCCAAGGTCAGCTGTTGAGGTTATGACTGCACCAGAAATCAATTAACCAAACTTTCTTGTCGTCCCCAGTCTTCATTTGACAGGAAGAAGCATCACGACTGGTCCAGCTTCAACACGCTGCACCTGCGGGTACGCGGCGATGGTCGTCCATGGATGATCAACATCGCCACAGAAACCTACTTCTCTCACCAGAGAGACGACATTTACAGTTACTTTCTGTACACCAGGGGAGGACCCTACTGGCAGGACGTCAAGGTACGTAGTTGATCAGTACAATATAGTTTAATCCCTTATTACATGTTCCTAAACTGAAGGTTCTACCAAGAACAGTTACCATATTTTTTACTTTTAGGTACAAGCTGTGATTCTAATAAAGTTTGACTTATTTACAGATTCCTTTCTCAAAGTTCTTCCTGACACATCGTGGGAGGATCCAGGATGATCAGCATCCTCTCTGGCTGGACAAGGTAGTGTAAAGGACATGTAATACTAACATGATATCAAATGCATGTAAATAAGCTAAGCCATGGAAAGTTCCTGTACATCATTCAGCACATTTGCATTATTATGTAATGATATTTTTACCCTGTAACTGCAGTAGTCTAATACAGTGGTCCCCAACCTTTTTTGCGCTGCGGACCGGTTGGATGTCAGACAATATTTTCACGGACCGGCCGTTAAGGTGTGTCTACGGAACCTCATTACGGAGTCCCTCTGGTGACAGCGGTAGATTTTTTTTTATTTAACGGATTTGGAGAGGTTTTTTTGGGTTATTTAAGAAAAAAATTAATTCGTTAATTTAAAAAAAATCCAGCGATGTCACTACAGATAGGATGTCGGAAATGGCAACAGAGTTTTTAGTGCTGTTGTGGCGATCTCAGGGTATTCTGCCGTGACTTTAATCCAGGACACCGGCAGAGTTGTTTTTTATCAAACATACTTTTAAGGCCGCCGTCATTTATGATCTCCAGCAGCTGATCTTCTTCTTAAACAGACATGCTGGATTCACCTGGTTTGTTGACAAATGGGTCCGACAAATACCGTGTTGGTTTGTGTTCAGCGAAAAAGTGACGTGACCAAGACAAGCGTCTTGAAATGCGTAAAGCATGAGTCATAAAGGAGAGGATCCGGTATTTTTTGTTTATTTTGAAAAATGACCGGATAATAGATAAAACAGAAAAAAATTTAAATTGTTTATTCTTTCTGTGCGGCCCGGTACCAAATGACCCACGGCCCGGGGGTTGGGGACCACTGGTCTAATACATTTGTACGTATATTCTTCTGTATTCACAGGTCAACACTGTTGGATTTACTCTGGGAGATAAAGCAGACGGTCCCTTCCAGCTGGAGATCGACTTCATCGGCGTCTGCAAAGATTACGCTCACACCGAGGAGTTTGCCTACGAGGTTTACAAGAGGAATCCTGAAATTTGAAATTATATCAACACTGGAGATGAACTCTCATTGAATTAGAGCTGAACTCTTCTATCAACGAACTAAATGTACAAACGTCTTTTGTTGGACAACTGATCACATCCAGCACTCTGGGAAACTGGAGGACTAAGAGACTCGTACTTCAGCCATGATAAGAGCCCGATACCCTGAATGGCTTCTTTAGATCATGCATCACCCTCGTCAATTTAAATTAAACATTCACACTATACAATTAAGAGACTGTTCCTATATCCAAATTTAGATTCAAGTGATGTTTTTATATTTTGTGTGCAATATATTCTGAGGGAAAATGAAATAAGGAAAAAAGAAACTTTGGTAAACAGCAATAGCAAATTTAATTGGTGATGCAAACAAGACATTTTTTTGCTCCAGTCTTTAACCAGCTTGTCCCCATAAAAAGAAATCCATTTTAAGAACAAATTAAAATTTCAAATGCAGCACAACAGAAGAACGATCCTCAACACATCTAAATGCATCATAAACAGAGTTATAGCTCATGTGTTAAATCTAAAACCAGGTAATTAGCATGACAGAAAGATGAAAGAGCTTATCTAGAGAAGGTTACACTTCCTCTACAAATCTAAATGCATCATCAAACAGAGTTAAAGTAACGTATATATGTGTTACATCTAAAACCAAAGTACAGTAACGTCACAGAAAGATGAAAAAGCTTCTCTACAGAAGGCTAAAAAGCAGCAGAGATCAGTCGGCTGCAGACAACCAAATATTTACAGAGGAACAACAGGCTGTACAAATGTCAACAAACAAGCGCAATATTTTTACATCATGACGAGGCCTCGTCTCGCCCCGAGCACGCTCTCTTTCTTCTGCTTCCGGTCGGCGGTGTGTTTCTCTCTCCTGTTATCCCTAAGATGAAAACACAAACATTTATGACTCACTGCTGTAGAGGTTTCACTGTTTTAAGAGATAAATCAATCAGATGAAGGTGTTTCTTCTTTTTAGACAAACCTTGTTTGGACTTGGTGCTTTTTATAATTTTTCTGATGAGAGTTGGAGATCAGAGACTTGTCTGCTGCCGTTGTGTTTTCTTTGACATCTCCAAAAGCCTTAAGTTTACCTGTAAGTTAAAAACATGAGGGGTTGGTTCACTGATGATGCAGTACACCTTAGCTAAACACAGAAACTGAAACCATCATTACCTGTATGCGGCTTGTAGGAGAGAGGACGAGACAGACTGGCTTTCAGGTCAAAACTCTGCTTCTTCTGTGTTCCGGGGGTGTCAGCGGTGCTTGTGTTACCAGTGAAAAGGAACGCCCCTGTAGAATTCAGTTGAATTACTTTATTATATCTACACAACCTATAAATCTCTTATTCAGATATGGAATGATTTAAAGTACCTGGAGTTTTTGCAGCAGAGAAAGTTGTAGTCTTGACACTGACGGACTTGACTTCCCCAGTCTGTATTTGTGGCGTGCTCGAGGTCACACAGGGCGACATGCGAGCCGGCGTCTTCACCAAGGACCTCTTAAACTCATTGTCTTTGGTGGCTTCGGTGAACCTGCAAAACAATCACATTTGCTTGTTGTCATGTTACATGAAGTACAAGATCATTTTCCACCCGAGAGACAAACCTTGAATGAAAGAGTAACTCACCGAACATTGATCCTGCGAGTGGAAAGGACAGAGGGTCTGAACGGAGCGTCTTCCTTCCCAGCAGCTTCCTTCAGAGGAGCTTTACTCGCTGAGAGCAGAGTGCGTCGGCCGTCAGCTGGTCTCTTGTTTACGGGAACCGGACTGAGGATGGACGTACGACTCTGATTTGCCTTCTGAAGAACAGATAGGTACACGTCAGCCTCACTGCACTCAAAGTATTCAGGGGGTTTAATATGTGATGGTACTCACTGCTCGGGTTTTGCCATCAGCTTGCTGCAGGTGAGTTTTGTCTGAAAGATTCTGAAAAGGAAAATATATTTAATTTGTAAAAGAATCACATTCATTAACATGATTGCTCTAATGCGAAGAAGTCAGTGAAACCTTCGTGGTACCTTGAGTTCTTTAACTGAAGCTCTGTATGTGTCCATCTGCTTCGTCTTCCGCTGCATGTAAGAGTCGATGGACTCCATCTTGTTAAAATGGGCCTCGTGGAGTTTTTCTGAAGTCTAAACAAAACAAAAACAATTAGCAAGAGATATCTTAGTAAATCGTAGTCAAAACCTCCCCTGCTACTCTTAGAGGTGACTGGTTGAGGGGGGGGGGACTTACTGGGAGTGACAGGCTTCAATTGCTTGTTCTTCAGCTGCAGGCCTTGGTGACGAGGGATTTTACCAGCCTTGGCTGCTTTTGTTGCCTTTTCTGGAACTATATAAAAAAAAAGCATTTCAAGTTAAAGGCAAATATGGCTAAAGGAACAAATACAAATTATTATTATTATAATTAAGTATTCAGAAATACCAAACTAAACATGCTTCATTCTCTTTCATCAACCATGACTCACCTGTGCCATGCACTGGTGCTTCATCAGTCATGTCGGCCGGCTGCTCGCTCTCTGGGACCTGGGAATCCTTCTCAGGCGCGGGTTGGTCTGAGTCTTTGACAGAAGACACTTTCCTCTTCTTTGAGCGCCTCGCACCAGGGGGTGCAGCAGATGCAGCGGCTTCCACATCACCCTGGAGAACAGATGTTTTAATCTTTAATCCGCCAAAATAACAGGAAGTGAAACTGCAAATAACTACCAACGAGAAGTTGCTCAGTGTTGTGTGTATGATGGTGTGTAGTACCTCTGCAGCAGTCGGCGGAGACACATCACACTCAGCCTCAGTATCAAAGATCTTCCTCTTGGTACCGTTGCCTCTGCCTCGACGTGTGTTCACAAACACTGCGCTGCTGGAAACTTCTTCCTGAGGAGCCGCAGCTTCAGTCTCCTGAGCAGCGCCTTGTCCTGCATTCACATCCTCCTCCACAGCAGCCGCGTCCCGGCCTTGTCCCTGGGAAACAGTGATGAGACTGTTGTGACTTCATTCACCACCATCACGTACTGAACTTTAACCCTTTAAGTCTCAACTGTGCAATATTCTCCCACTGCACATTTTTACTGTCTTTCCAATGTAAATATTAGTGTAATTATTATATTTCTATAGATATAAATGTTTTATATTCCTCATAATTGAGTATTGCATGCTACACAATACTCGCTGCTGTAATACGGCACATTTCCCCTTTGTGGGTCTAATGTATGATTATTATCTTATTTTTATTTAAGACAAAGCCTTTGTTTAAGTCTGATCATACAAACAGGGAGTGTGAGTTTCTTACCTGCTCCTCCTCCTCCTCGTTCCTTTCTTTCTGATAATGCTGCTTGATCAGCTTCAACAGTTTATCCGCCTGTTTCACAACAACAATAATATTCAGCACAAACATGTCATATTACATTCAAATGCAAACGTTAGCTTTAGCCTCAACAAGCTAGCGCTCATATCCGAGCACTATGCTAACTATGCTAACTCCATCACCTTCATTTTTCCCTTCAGCCCGAGCTCCTTGGCGACATTTCGCAGCTCTGCGTATTTCATTGCGTCAAAATCCATGTCGACGTGTATCTTTCACTCGGTTTCACGCAAAATGAAAATCAACAAACACACGCTGCTCTTGCTCTCGAGCCACGGAACCGCCTGACGGTTGAAACTTCGCTCCGATTCAAAACACAGCCGCTGAGGCCGTTTGATTGGCTCCTGGCTGTGACCGGATGTGCCTCGCAGCCAATCAGAGTGCAGATGGAAATGTTTTACTTGAATCCGTTCCTGGTGCGTTCATGTGGTGTCGGAATAATCGGTCACGAACCACCACCAGAGGAGAGTAGACAATAATAGCATTTAGAAAAGTATCTTTCACAATCAGACTTTTAGTGTGTTTTATTAAAATCCTTGTGATGTTTTCCCCTATTATCTAAACTGCAGGAATTGTTATCTTTACTTTAGAATGGACAATTTTGTTTTACAGTAGCCCAGACGGGACAAACTAAACATCTTTTGAGTTACTATGGCAACTGAAGGCTGCCACAGGTACTCTCTCATGTTTGGAAGGGGGAGGCTGAGGTGAGGGGGTGTTCAGCTGCAGCTTGACACTTCATCACTATATGTCACTATATTCTACACACTGTATCTTTAAGGAACAACACAACTTTCAACTCATTTTTCCAAATGGTTACTGAATACTCAAATATGTCATCGTCTCGACTAGTCTTGTTATTGTTAATCTAATAACATTATATATAGCTAATTATATATATGATGTGGTTTATTATATCTATATATATCTATACAACTATATTAATTAATTTATCTGAGCTATTTATTTATCTATCGAATCTATTCATCAAATCGATGTATTCTTTTTTGGGGAGGATGAAATCTATTTTCTGACACACACTCCGGTGCAGCAGGGGGCGGTAATCCACCAGAGGCTGGATGCAGACCGTGAAGAAGAAGAGGACGTGGATCTTTTAAAAGTCGTTATTTTTGTCTCAGACTTGTTGATTCTTCGCCTCTTTGGTTTTATTACATATCAGCAGCGACATCTCACAAAGTTCAAGTGGTTCTGGGATCAAACCTCAGCCCGGAGCCATTTAACTGAGGGACGGGACCTGCGGCTCTTTCGAATCCGGAATTCAAACTCCTGTCGGCGGGACCAGCATCGAGCAAGACTCGGTCCCACTGGTCCAACATGGAGTTCGAATACAGCGTGTTGACGCGGCGTGTGGACGGTGGCAAAGCGGGCGCAGAGGAGGCTCGAACCCGGCCACCCATGACTCTCCACTGCACACAGTGTAACACCGTGATGGCGGATTCCCTCAGCATCTGCGGGGAGATCACATGCATGAACCTGATCGTGTGTCTGCGTGAGTTCACCTCTTCACACACTGGGGATGGTTTGTGTTTGTACAGTAAGAATCCACAAGTGTGTCTGATTCTACTTGTTGTGTGTCTGTGATTGTTGAGTTGTGGCACAACACAATATTCCATGAAACACATTCAAAACAGAGATGTTTGTATTAATTGTAGGAAATGGATTAAGTTGGTGTTTACTTTAGTTTTTATTTTTAGTATAGTCGCAGTTGTCATAGCGATTACTCACATCCTAGTTTTCCAACACGTAGTCTCCATGGCAACCGAGCAAATTGTTTGCTGGATAAGACCTCGTTAGTGTAAATGTTAAGTTTTCTACTTATCTATGTTTGTTTTTTATTGTGTGGGTCTATTGTCACTAGCGATGTGTATTATTTTAATCTCATCATACAGGGATGAATTGGACATGCAAGTTTTACAATAATATATATCCCTGAATTAGAAAAACATGCCAATTGACAGATCAGATATAATAAACCACATCATACAAAACAGAGATGGTGTCAGTGGTAGTTTGTCAGTAACATCCCACATTAGAATGTTTTATACTCTATTGTTATTATTGCTGCTTAGATAATCCCCCCCACTTCCTCTCGTCTCTCTCCAGGAGCGACCTCTGACGTTGTCATCAGTAATACAAAGGAGTCCGGACATAAAGGAGAAATGGCAAATTGGTGAGTGGCTGCAGCAGTGAAGGTTTTTGTTTTTTTGAAAACCTCTAGTAACATGTTAATCCTCCATCTTTCTCTCCCCTGCTGTCAGTGAGGAACATGTTTTTATTACGCTCAAGGTTTCTGTCTGTGTCTTATTTCCTGTCACTGCTCTTGTGTGATTTCAGCATCTACAGTTCTCTGAAGTGTCGTGGCTGCCGCGCTTCTGTGGGCAAAGTTATTCACTCAGCTCCGTCACGTTGGGCCTCCATTCGCTCGCTCTTCCTCCTCCACAGAGAAAACATCACATGGTGAGCACACAGGCATATTGAGCTTCTGTGTACAGGTGTACTGAAGCCCTGAGACGCTAAAATACTAAGATTCAACACACATTTTAGATTATTGAAGGGATTGATTTCTGTTCTTTCAATCTTCGGATACAGACAATAAAATAATGGCATGAATTAAATAAAAACTCTCTTCTCTAATTTCTCTATGCAGTTACATCCTCAACAGCAGGTCAATGGTGAAAGCTTCCACAGTCACATTGGATCTGAAGCCAGTCAAACAAAACATTGATGAGGTGAGAATGATTTGGGACGTATTATAACTTCATTCTTATTCTCACACGTTGATCTCATGTTTGTTTTTTATCTCCACGGCAGGTGAGGAAGCAGTTCCAGGTGCAGCTGGATCGGATGTTGTGTCTAAAGAGCCGATTGGCTGACCACAGCGTCACCAGCGTCTTGGAGAAGTAGACTGGGAAAAGGCTCCTTGTGCTCCTCAGTCTGCTGCCCCCTGTAGGCCGGTGTGCGTTGTGTATATATTTAATGTTTTCTGTGTTGTGGTATTTTGAGGTTTTCATTAAATGTCTCTAGGAATAATCAATTTGCTGTATTTCTGTTCAGTAATAATTAGTTTTGTGGCACTAAACACTCATTACAGTTAATGAATCTTTTCTCTAATTGCAAAAAGGTATTTCCATGATGTAAATCCTCTGAAACACTCAAACTGTGAGTAAACATCGATACCCAGTCGTCCGATTGGCACCATGCTGCATTTTATTGCTGAATTTCTGATACAGATTCTTTTTTTTTCCTTTGTTAATACAAAACCAGACAAGAGGCTCACACATAATAAGCATGCCCACTTCCTCCGTCTGAAGTGCATAGTTTCTACACAGTCCACCCCCTCGGTGGAGAAGTTGATCAAACAAAGTAACATCATTAATCTTACCCAGGCTTATATGCGTGTTTTTGTTTTTTTTCATGGGAACAAAGGTTGATCTGGGTTGTTGAGCTGCACTGTGGCATCGCTGCCATGGTCTCGTTTGACTCAGCAGAGAGTGAGAGAAGAAAAACACTTGAAACACTGAACTGTTTCTTTGTGGTGCTGCGCAGTCTGTGAAAACCACGATGATCAAATCTACCTCAACGCTCCTCAAGTAGAATCAAACAACCGCCCCCTTGTCACAGAACACCTCACATGAACATTTCAACATCCTACTTACACCCATTCACATTACAAAGTTGGATTATTGCATGCAATACAAATCATTCTTTATTCTGCTTAGTCATGCATATTTTTTGAACCCATAAATTCAAGTCGCTAGACGCCTACTTGCTTATAAATTGCGATTATAAATCCCCACAAAGAGCATCACAGGGTTTTTAGTTTACAGTTTCCAAGACGGGACGATGAGGATGATGGTGCAAGTCGGCACAGAGAGAGAAAGTGCGTCAAGTTGTTTCAGTAAACTTACTTCACAGCTACAGAGTTACTGGAAATCTGGATTTTTAAAGGAACGGGGGTTTTGTGGATGTAAAATGCTACAAGAAGAGTTATCCTCTAAAGCGTCTCTCATGTTGGTTTAGATTATTGTGTTTTTGTGTTTGAAAAAATACAAGGCAGGGAAAATAGTCTCTGAAAAATATAAGTGTTTCGGTAAACTTGTAAATACTGTTATGCTACAGCAGTCCTCACATGCACGTAGTTCTGCAGGAAGTATCCCAAACCTTAAGAAGAGATCAAGTTTTCTAAAGCTAAACGACTCGCCAGAAAAGTGACCAACAGATAGACGGCTATATTAAGCGTAAAGAGGTGGTGGGGGTCCTTTCCTCAGCACGGCACGGATTCCTTTGAACACTTACACCCTGGCACTGAACTCATGCATTATTGTAGGTTATTGCTTCTAAAACTCTAATCAAATACAATTTTATGGATTGAATTATAACACTTTGAATCCCAAAACTAGGAGGTATTATGTACAATGTGATGTCATGGTGAGATCTTAATTCTAGGACTGAAACACCACCTGCCAATTAGATCCTAATCCAGGATGAACGTAATACTCTTTTATTAAGGTATTTGGTCATTGTCACGTCTGAGACTCGTTTCGTGGGAACTTTATGGTTGTTATTCAAACATTTACTAATTCTTTTGGTGCATGAGAATATGTAAGAACATCTCCAAAGCTTTTTTTTAAAAGATAAAAGTTCTAAATAACAGTAAAACAACACTAACTTATATTGGGCCTATACGCCTATGTGAGTCGACTTGAATCAATACTTAAGATCTTCATATCTCGTGTTTTCAGGCCAAGCTGCTTCTGGACCTGGTGTCTTCAAAGATTTGGAACGTCAGTCTACAACTCTTTAATTTGACTGAAATGGTTTCCATAGTTTTGAGCTCCAGCTTAGTCTAGAGAACTGGTTTCACTACTCGTCATAAAGCAAGCATCACTACTGGTCATGCATGGCTACAATAATGTGGCAAAAACAGTCCCGCTAAATAGGAAAGTTAATGCACATGAGTCTATACATATCTTAATGGAAGACATTGGTGATCTTGCTGCTTTCAAACAACTTGTCACTTGTTTATACAATATACAGTTTGGTCAACAACATGACAGTTAGGATCAAATATTGCACAAATCCCGTAAAATTTGATTTTTAAAGTAAATCTTTCACAAAAATGTGAAAGGAAAGAAAAAAATAGGGCCAGGGTTTCCTTCATGTAAGAACCAGTGCTAGATGCTACTTCAGCACTGGTTTCCTCGACCCTACTGGACACATCAAAAAGCTGTCATCACTTAATGTTTGTCTCATGATTGATGGAATGAAAGAAATCAAAGGATCAATTCTGTCCCTACTGGCAGAATTTAAACACGATGGGAACATAGATCTCTTATTAGACCCTGAATATGAGAATGATCAAATGAGAACATAAACGTTTTTTTAAGGGGGAAGTAAGAAAACTCAATATTTTTGGGATCTCGAGTCACAAGGTCAGGATCACTAATTGAGTCTCTACCTGCAGTTTGTGAATAAACCTGCAGACTTGACAAAGGAGAACTAAATAAACCCAAAATGAGAGCATGGGGTGAAAAGACGACCTTGTGACCTTCCTCCAGATCAGATGCATAGGAGACCATGGTTTGAGGGCATACCTCAAAAAGTAAATGTGCTTGGGTTCCATACCACTAAAACCAGACTATTCCGGGAACAATATTAAAATCTGCTGTGTTACTTGACAACCATTAAGCTTCAGGTACTGGTCCCACCCGTCTCTCACTCCTGTTGGACTTGTTACGGCACTGAGGTCGTGCAAAAAACTACAGAAGAACTCCCTGTGAGTCGGATCTAATCACAGGCCTTGATCTTTACTACAGTATCTTGTGTCTTTACCTTCTTTGCAGAATAGAGGAGCAGCTGATTTGTTCATCATAATAGTGGGATTTTACTGTAAAAACTTAGTGACTACGTTTACATGTGACCTGAAAACAATCTCGCTCAAATCTGACTGAAAATTCCCAAATCATGGAGACTTCAGACAAATACAGCCACTGTAGAAACTCCAGGTTTCATGTGGACGTAGTCGGAGACAACGTGAGAGACGGAATCGGATCTTGGTAGACGTCCCCGTTGATGATCATTCTTCAGAAGCAGGCCAGGATGAGAGCGGATGCGGTGGAGGAGAGAGGACCGATTTCCCAGCTACAGCGGGAAGGAGAGCTCCAGTGTCCCAAAATCCCCATTGAGGTCATCGTGTTCGTGATGCTTCACTCTTTACCTCCACTGATCTCTGTGGTGGTGGGAGACGTCTGTCTGTGGGGCCAGGTTGGATCTGAAGGTCTGGAGGTTCCAGCCGTCCTGGAGGATCCTGCAGTCCCGTCTTCAGCTGGTTTCTCATCTGCATCATCTGGAAAAACCATCATAGAATGAAAATGCATGTGTTAATTACTGAAGTCTGCTCCTCGTCAGTGGTTCATCACTTCTTTGTGTCCCCTGGAAACATTTTCGGGGTGTTGCTTTTGCTATTTGCACGTGTTTTTCCTTTTTTAATTTTCAGATTTCTCTCGGCCACTGTACATATGTACAGGTTTTACTCATAAACTCCCACAGCATAGGACATGTGACAACTGTGACATCATGAGTGTCTTGGATTAATATAATGGGAGGCGGGTTGTCTGAAGTTGATTGAATGAAGACAGACAGAAAGACCAGATGTGAGACAGACAGATTCCTGCTCCATTACTAGTATTCACGGTCCTCTAATAGAAGACATGTCTCTAAAACAGAATAAAGATAGAATAATCAATCAATAATCACCATCTTCATTCAGCCTGTGAATCAAAGCCTAACCCAGAGGTCCCTGCAGCAGCGGCGGGTTTGAAGCACTGACCTTGGACCGAGTTCTTCCCTCAGACGCTGCAGATGTTTGAGGTTCGAGCTGCAGCTGCACACAATGGTAAACAGATGGATGGGGGGGGGGCTGAATGGTGTCAGCGCTGATTCCCGGGAAAACCCTCCGGGACGAGGAGCCGCAGCGGCCGGGGACACGTCCGGAGAATCACCCGCAGACCTCCGGACGCGCTCCCCTCCCCCGCTCCCTGCCACCGGAGAGGACAAGGTCCCCTCGTCCCCTCGTCCCCTGCTCCTCGTCCCCTCCGCCCTACGCCATCTTGGCTCCGCTACTACGAGCCCGAGCCGGATTGAGCCTGAGACCTGTCGATCAGAGCTAGAGCCCGCCCCGGAAGTAGAGTTATCAATCAAAATAAAATAACTCCACGCAACCGGATTTTCAGCTATGATAAATAATAAGATAATAACACAATGAAGGTAATATGATTTAATGTGTGTAAAAAAAGAAGGAGCTAATGCTAGCATGTTCTATTGTATAGAATGAGACATTTACACAAATGTTAGCTAACGAGGCATGTTAGCGATATGCTAAGTGGTGTCGCTGAACTAACTTTGTAGGACAGGGGTATTCAACTAGAATTTAAAGAGGTTTGAGAACATTTCTTGAGGCAACGGTCCGGAAGATCACAATTTCTAACTATTTAGTGTGATATATATTTAAGTAGCCGATGGCTGATGAATTAAAGGAAGACACTTGCACCTGAGAAACAGTGAATTTTCAGCTTGTAAAACAGCAAAACTTTAGTCTGGGTGGAATAAATACTGAGAACAAATAATTCCATTTTAGAAATTTTATTCATTTAAAAAAATGTGGGGATAACAGGAGCAAGTGGCAAGCACCACTGCCACACTGGAGCCCAATGTGGGGTTCTACACAGCCAGAGACCAGCAGGCGGAGTGGGAGCTGGTGCGTATGATGGAGGACGTGGTGGCAGTAGGTCAGGCCGGATAAATCCCTGGCCTGAAAATGATGATGGGGGCACCTGCACCACAGAGGATGAATCAGCGCAGGTGAGAGCTGTTAGCTGAATGTGAAGCTATCAGAAAGTGAAGCTATCGGAGTGACATCATCCACCGGTTATCTCCCGAAGAAGGCAGAGATGCCTGCTCTGACAGAGGAGAAGAAGCCAGGCTTTTTGCACAAGTGTCTTCTCAAAATGGAAATTATTGCTATCTCAAGTTCTGGCTCTCTTCCAAGAAGGGAACACAGTAGCATCTCTGGACAAGACCACTTCTTACACAGCTCTTTGTAAATGGCCTCGTCAGAGATTATTTTTGAGCTGAGAGTTGGGTCAATGTCTTTGACACCGGCCCAGATTCTCTCCAGCATATGACGCCTTGTGTCCTCATCAGTACAAGTCACCTTTGCCTCTGTATAGATTCTTGTGACGAGCTTGTCCGAGAGAACACTGACATACTTTTTATATCTGTCCTCTGAAGCTGATGACTGCTGAGATATCTTCTTCCCTCCGCTGCTGACCACAGCTATTGTTGACTGCTTGGGTCTTTCATTTGCTCCGCTGCTGAGTTGTGAAGATGAAGACTTCTTCGATATCTTCTTCCCTCCGCTGCTGAGTTCTGAAGATGAAGACTTCTTCGATATCTTCTTCCCTCCGCTGCTGAGTTCTGAATCTGAAGACTGCTTCGATATCTTCTTCCCTTCGCTGCTGAGTTCTGAATCTGAAGACTGCTTCGATATCTTCTTCCCTCCGCTGCTGAGTTCTGAAGATGAAGACTGCTTCGATATCTTCTTCCCTCCGCTGCTGAGTTCTGAAGATGAAGACTGCTTCGATATCTTCTTCCCTCCGCTGCTGAGTTGTGAAGATGAAGACTTCTTCGATATCTTCTTCCCTCCGCTGCTGAGCTCTGAATCTGAAGACTGCTTTGATCTTTTCTTCCCTCCGCTGCTGACCACTGCTATTGTGGACTGCTTGGGTCTTTCATACGCTCCGCTGCTGAGTTCTGAAGATGAAGACTCATTCGATATTTTCTTCCCACTGCTGCTGTCCACTGCTGGTATTGACTCAATACTTTTGACCTCTAATGATGATGACTGCGATGAGTCGATGGTCATTAAAGCATCTGTCACTCTGTTTGTGTGGCGGTTAACTTGGTGGCTCAGCCACCAGCTTAACAAGGACAGAAAACAAAACACCCTGTTCTGAATGTCGGAATACACTGCCTTGTTTGAAGTAGTATCACCATCCTTTTTCACTGGACGTGAACTTATGATCGATTTCCTGCCAGCTGCGATGCACCTATAGATAATATCTGAAAGCTTTTTTGTGAATTCCAGAACCTTTTCAGTTGGAGGCTTCTTCAGGGTTTGGAATTCAGAACTTTCATCTCCACTTCCTGGCTTCTCCTTCTCCAGAAGCACAGCTTCAATATCCTCAATAAATGACTGTTTCACATGCCACCAAGTGACTTGTGGATTCTCATTGAACTTTTTCCCGACCTGTGATAGTATTTGGAACGTCCCTGCTGTGGCAAAAGTCTTCATGAAAAGCCTATTGATCTTTCTCATTCCGTTTGAGATGTTTGGCTCTGGAGATTCCTTTACATTTGGGCTCTCCTCTCTGATTGACTCAATCATTTCATCTAAAGCCATATCTATATCTGGAGAAAACGATGGTTCAAAAAAGAGGCCGTCATTGAACTCCTTAAAGGAGTCTGCGATGTCAATCAAGCTATGGTTGATGGTTTCCTGGGCAAGCCACTTCACACTGTCCGTACTGCTAGCCGTTGAACCTCCCTCTGAGGAACTACCTGACTTTGAGCTTTCTCGTGAGGAGTAGGAGCTTGAAGAAGCCTTAGACCCCAGAATGGGATCATCTGAAGGGTCCTTTGAGGAGATGGCCCGACTTTGATTGCGCGATTGACACTTGACCAATCGTTTGATTGGTCCGTGTGTCTTTAGCGACTCGCAGGCAAAACAGACCATCTCCTGGACTTTCTCAGGGTTAATGAGACGGGCTGGTAGGGGCTTGTCAGAGCTCACACAGGTGGAACTTGCAGACAAGGTGGAGTTGACAGTCTCCGTCACCTCCTCTACAACCAAGTCTGTGAGCTTATTCAAACTCTCAGATGTTGATGTGCTGCCTGATGAAAGACGGTTGTTGAGTGTGTTTCCAACAATGGACCGAACTTCATCCTCAGACACGGGTGAATGGGGACGTCGCCTTACAATGGCAGTCGAAACAAACGTCATTAAGTTGAGCAGAAGTTGTGCCAACATAAATGTTGTACCTTCATCTGGTGTGCATGACCTCAACATCTCCCACTGCTCTGCAGTGAGCTTCTTGAAAAAGTTGTCAAAGTATGGGCGGACAGTCTCTGCATTTATGTCCATTTGTTTAACTTTCTGAATGAACTCCATTGTGATTGTTGTTTTCGCTGTTTGAAGTTTGTTTCAATGAAAAATCGCTGTTCTACCAAGTGGCTGGTTGTTGCTGACTGATTCTTCAAGGAAGCGACGGGGGTACTAGGAATTGAGTCAAAGGGGGTTAAAGAAATTGAAGTAAAGGGGATTAAAGGAATTGTAGCACAGGGAGTTAGAGGAATTGAAGTAAAGGGGGTTAAAGGAATTGTAGCACAGGGGGTTAAAGAAATTGAAGCAAAGGGGATTAAAGGAATTGTAGCAAAGGGAGTTAGAGGAATTGAAGCAAAGGGGGTTAAAGGAATATAAAGGGACTAATAGATCAGTGGAAACTCTGATGTAACAATAAGCCACACCCCTCAACTTTGACTGTAACACAAAAATAACTCATTGAACTATTATATCCATTAGTCTGGTATTAGGCTTTTGTTTCACAGACAATACGTGTGATTGCGCTTTCCATTAGGATCGACCTTGTATTGCAGTACCTCTAGGAATGGTGCACCTACTCAGTAGATGGCGGTAATCAGTTACCTGATCCTTAACACAGATTTGTAAATGTTTAACTTCGTTTCTTTTTCCTTTTTTTAAATCGAGCCAGTTTCATAAAGACTTTGTGAAAATCTCTTTCCTCTAAAAAGTGTGTCGTAGATTCACTGAAAATTCAACGTTTATTTTAATTTGTTTAACATTTTAAAGGTTTCGCTATGTAGAATTTAGTGACACCTAGTGGTGAAGTTGCATATTGCAGTTGATTCACCTGCATGTTTTCTGTTTCATTCGAAGCTTCCATTGAGATAACTTGTTCTGTGTTTTTCCTTTTACAGATCACAAAATAAGTCTTTATCCTCTCCATAGATTAACACAATCTGTAAAACTGTAACAAACATAAGAAGGCAAAAGATAACAGGCCTCATCAGCTTCTCAATAAATGATGCATGAAAGCATGGCACTTAATTTATTCAAATCAAATTCATGTTTCATCGTGAACACGTAGACTAACATCACATAATGATTAATAACACGGTTGATCTGTGTTTCCTGCGCTCCTCTGCTGGAGGGTGTTCTAGTAATGATTCAACAAACCCACATTCATCATACGTTCCACTGCTCTTCACGTACACTCGCCTGTGCAGACAACACACACTAATGCAGCGGATTCTGTGTATTCATATGACAAATGTTAAGCGGTGCATAAATCCACAGTGAGACACATCATATGAACAGAAGCAGGTTATATGGCGTACAGGACATGACACGTTTAGAGGAATTAAGCCTCAAGGACGTTTGTTTGTTTACACAAAAACAAGTGAAAGAATCCCTCAGAAGAATGTGGCCTGGTCACTTTCTTTACCTCAGCTGTGGCTCCTTGTTGTTACGGATTCAAAACAGAAGATAAAACTTTGATTTTACTAAATTTAAACAATACTGAAGTTATTGAAAGTAACTAAATTAACCCAGAAGGAAAAAACACACAAACATGGCCGTGGTTTCCTAAAATAAGTTAGAAAGGACAAACAAAGCCAGGGCACTTCAATGAGTAAAACAGCAGGTTCTGCTTTGAGAGACAAACCAAGAGCCGGCTGCTCCGACGTGTTCTGTCACAAGTCAGAGAAAAGGAGTCACAAGATCATGTTAGCGTCAAAAACACTGTCTGTTCTCAAGTGGAATCCAACGTCTGACATGTTTCACTTTGAACCATTGCATGTTTGTACAGAAGACAGAGCATCTACTGAATATCCATAGAACAGCATGAACACATAGAGAATATAGAATAGCAGAGGTATCAACTGTGATTCTGAAAAGGTTTCTAATAAATAATAATCCATTATTGGAAAAAAAAAGAAGAAATAATACACTGACTTTAGAGCTGTCACAAAATCAGATTTTCACTGTGAGGAATTGTCACCAAAATAATTCACGTTAATGATAAAATCAACAGAAAATCTGAAATTTAAAGGCCATCAGTAAAAATTCATCTACGATTTAGTTTAGTGTGTTTTTTCTTTTTGGCAAATGAATTTAACTCAAAATATTAATACATACTTGGTTGGAGTGTGAACCAGAGAGTCACTGAGAAAATAAACAGAAGTGATTTGATTTGTTCATTTACACAGTGTTATCATAAGAGTTTTTATTACTATGTTATCATAATTACATCTTTTAGTGACGTGTTAAATACCTGTGTATCGTAACACCCCTAAGTGACATTGCATAAAACAACCCAAGGCACGTTTCCCTTTGTTTGCAGAGCAGTGCAGAGGCAGAAACTCAACATCTATGACACGCTCTACCTAACGCTTGGTCTGACCGGGGGGGGGAACTCAGTGTGAATGCTGCTGCAGCCTGCGGACACGCAGGAGGAGGTCGTGTCCGGACATCAACTGGCCCATTGAAGCTCCACTCAAAATGAAGGTGGAAATGAAGCTTAGTGCAGGAAGCGGATGCTCATTTTCTGTTCCACGTCCACCTTCTCCAGGACCTGAGGACACAAAGATACATTTGAAAAGAAGGATTCTCTGGGGTGGAGCTGTAGTGTTTAATGGAAACAGCAAGAAACACACATATCTGGCCAATTTCAACTCAGACACATACAACATGGATGCATGTATTTTTCTATGTATTTATTAATTTCAAATATTGCCTTTACAGTTTGTCTCGATGTCATTCGTAAAGCTTTTTGAAACAACCCTGTTGTAGGAATGTGCTTCACTAATGAATTTGCTTTGCCTCTTGGATGTGAACAACTAACCAAAACCGACCCAATGCCATTATGACCAAACTCAGAAAGTATTTCAAAATGTTTGTCTGAACCCGGCCCAACCTCGTCAGGTATCCACACTGTGATTCCTGTGTCGATACCTGGTCTCTAGGTTTGTTTCCACACAAAAGTACAGTTTGTGCTTATGACTAAATGTTCAGAATCTAAATGAAAAGCACATTTCACATGATACTGGTTGTGCACTCACTTTTTTAGGACACAAACTTTAGAAATTACAGAATACAGAAGCAGTATTACAGGTACATTAGAGAGTCGTTTACGTCAGGGGACCGACGTCATCCGGCCACAGAACTCACCTTGATGAATTCATTGAAGGAGATGGAGTTATCTGCGTTTGTGTCGGCCTCCTGTATGGTCCTGTCGGCAATGCTGCCGAGCTGTTCATCTGAAATGTTTACACCAACCATCATCCTTAGGACCTGTAAACAACACAAAGTCCCTTTAGAGTTCATGCATGTCAGAAAACCGTTTGTGGTGAAGATTAAATACGAGTCGCGATGTGTTTTTAAAACAAGTATTTAAGCTTTGCATAAGATAATTTGTAGGTATTTCACTTCAACAGCAGGAAGCCACACAATGACAAATAACAGCGAAACATTTAATTTGTGTAAAACAGGCAAACACGCTTTGAAATGCATCTTTCGACTTTCACGGCTTCGCGCATCACGTGACGCAGGTGACACAGAAATGTTTTGTGCAAAACAAGGAGTCACTCTGAGTCATTTAACCCCCAGCTTACAGAAATTACAGGTCACACAATGTCACAGAAACCGACACGGCCTCACACAGGCACAACAAATAAGACGGAAGAAGACAAAATACAGGATATTAGGCCGTCTGGGAAGATCAACCTGTAGTTACGGGAAGATATCACATCGTTATCAGCACAAGGGCAAAGTGTCCTCATTGACATCCAGATCCCTCTCTCACGTTCAAACAGCTATTACACAAAAGCATTGTTTCCTTGTCAGGCACAGAGGGAAGAGCAAACACTGTCAGGGGTATAAGTGGATTTCTATCACAACACAAATCTGCATTTGAATGGTTCTGAAGCCGCTCAGTTTAGTTTCGATTCCTCAAAGGTCGCAGAGCTGAAATCAATCAGTGCAACAGAACGTGTGGCAGAGCAACTGAAAGGAAACAGACGACAGCGTGCAGCGGGGGGGTCTGGTTCTTTTTCCACCAGTGTCTGTTAGTGAACACCAATTATTCAAAAACCACTGAGCTGTAAGTAATCAGCCATGATTTAAGAGTGGGTGAGATGAGGGGCAGGTTGATGGAGGTCAAGGGGACGGTTGTGTCTTGGCATTCTACTGAATAATGAATTCCTCAGACATTCTACATCAGCAGCAGCCATCTTGATCCTTAACAGAAGTGCTTCAGCATCGAGCGCTCCTCTGTCAGTCAAAATAACAAAGCCCATCTTAGATAAATGGTTGTAATCCGACCAGTTTCAGGATGCATGGAAATGGGGATTTCCATGAAGAAAAGACATGTTGAAACTATTCACCACTTGGCTGATTTACTTGTGAAGCAACTGTTTCCACAATCTGTGACACAACGTCTTGTTTATATGACAAACCGGTCCACTCACCTGCAGCAGCTCATCCCGGGAGATTTTGTCGTCTCTGTCGAGGTCATACAGTCGGAAAGCAACTGGAAAAAAAACAAAACACAAAAAACCATAAGTCATGGGAGACACGTTATGGAACCGTGTGCTGGTTCATGATACTGGTCACCGGCTCCACCCGGCCACGCCCCCCTGACCGAGCTCTGCACTCACAGAGCAGCTTGTTTGTCCTGCTGTTCAGCGGCTCGCTCACTGGCTTGTTCTTCTCGTTGTCCTCTATTGGTCGGAAGTGAGCCAAGGTTCGCATGAAGCCCCGGAAGTTCACCTGGTCCTCTCTGGAAAACAGACAAAACAAAGACTTTTATTAATGTCACAATCTGGATCAGATACACAACACACTGATTCTTTTGTGCTGGGTCATGTTACCTTATACCCATGATAAACATTGGCTGTGTGGGAAAGACAATGACAACACAAACTAGTTGTAACCAAACACCATTGTACCAAGTAAAGCACTTCCACCTCTATTGTAAGAAGAAGAAAAGAAAAGAACAGAGCAAAAGGAAGAGATCTGAAATCTTTAAAGGCTTCGGCTGAAATTACACATCGGACTTTCTTTGGGGATTTTAATGATACCTCTGCAAACATCTGGTTTTTAACTTCCAGATGAATCAAACCACCAAATACAAAACCAGAATCTATCTGATTTATTTCACACAGAACGGTGGGGAAGAACTGAGCTTCTGAAGTCTGCGGTCCAGCAGCCACAGAGCATCACGGTGTGGTTTGGCTCTCTGGTGCCTGTGACTCAACAAGATCTCTCAGAGACGACAAACCAGTAACTTTGAACAACTCACCCCTCGGGGAAAAACGCATTGATGATTCTGTCTCCCAGAGGGTTGATGGCCAACTCCGGGATCCTCTGGAAATCCTCTCGACTGCAGACGCCAGGAGAGAAAATGGAAGTGAGAAGAAGTGAGAATGCAAATAAATAAAACAATTTATAAAACAGATCCTTGACTTTCATCAAATCTAAAAAGATATGACAGATGTCTTTGTTAAATTTAGAATCAGAATTGGATTTTACTGAAAATATAAGAAAAAGGAAAAAAACAAGAAGATAAATGTTGTTGCAAATGAAAAGTTTGGATTCTGAAAGATCTTTTTAGCAGTGAGGATATCAAGTGATGAAATTGTGGCTTTTATTTCATCAGCAGGACCAGAGGTTGGCCTGGGACACTGGGACAGCTAATGAATGACAGGGAAGTCACCTTGGACCTAAATGAGGCTGCACCCGGCTGCGTGCTGGGACTTAAAAGCACTGGAGCAGGAACAAGTGGAGCCGGGAACTTGTGATGTGTAAACACAAGAATGAGTTTATCACTAAACTGTGGAGCTGAGGCTCTTTTTGAAAGCCTATCCCAGGAAGAATGATCTGAAGAAGAATATTCTGCCAAGTCAAAGAGCAAATTCTAAAAGTAAAGTTTAAGCAGCTTCAATGATTAAACCATTTCTTCACCTATTGCTTGTTCTGCTCAGACGATGAGAAGAGTCGACTGGAAGTTAATCAAAGACTAAAGAAAGGTCACAGTGAAGTCTCACTGATTACTGAGTTCATTTAGACTCAGTGGCTCTGGAACCCATTTGAGATCGAAGGATCTTTTGCAGAACTGTGGCCGACAACATTAATCGAATGACAATAAGTCTCTAACACAATTTATCTTAATTTACCTTCAATAGTGCATTAAGATCCTAATTAGCTTAAAAAAAATGGTGCTACTAAAGTCAAAGTTAGTCTTTTTTTATTGACTTTCAAGACCATGAAATGTATTTGAACACCCTTAATATTTTTCCTCATTACTAGTGTTAGAGGTGATTCTGTTTTTGAATACTCTTGCCACAATATGTCAAAGTCACGCAGCTTCAAATGATTTTTAAAATTGGCTTTTCTCAAGAACAAAGCCGTGATGAAAGCCGGCGTCAGCTGCCATCGACCTCCGTCAATAACAACTCACAGAGCTGTGAGAGAGAAGATGATTCATTAACGCTTCATAATAACAAGTGAACCACTGTATGCCGTCTGAATCACAACCCACAGACTCTAACTAACCAACCTGACCTGCAGAACAGAGCATATCCTGCGAGATGGTTTTAGGTCAAACTGCAGGATTGAAGGAACCAGACTAACCAGCCACATCTCCAGGCTGCTGTTTACTTAAGGTGAATCAGACAGTGGTTGTAACATTAGGTCTTACCTGAGGGTGCCGTTTTCCCCTTTATCCAGACTGGTGAAGCGGCTGTACAGGCGAGTTATCTGACTGTGGGAGACTGTGGGTAAGAAACCAAAGAGACATCGTTATTTACTAAACTAAATGACCAGAAGATAAACACTGCTTCAGGCAAAGTGACTTGTCATCTACATCATTCTGCATCAGGAAATCATCAATGATAACAATCATCTATAGACATTAAAAGATCCCATTTCATGATAACAGGTCCTGAGCCACAACGGGTGTGGTTGTTTAAAAACGCTTAAAGTTTAACTCTTTGACAATATGTGATATATCATCATCTTACCTACGTGTAGTCATTTCAAATCGTATTTAGTAGTTACTTGTTATGACTCACAGTTTGTGGTGCATTAAATTGATAATTCAAGTTTTCAAGGGAGTTGCCTGAATAACACAAACACAGACTAGATCCCACAAAGTGATTTAAGCAGCATTTTTCTTTAAAACACTTTGAATACAAACATCCTGGAGGTAAGATTCACTGCAGCTTTGTTAAATACAACATTATATTTAACAAGGTGTTAAACTGCAAACTGAGTGTATGTAAATAGTAAAATACAAGCATCTGGAACTAAAGTGGAGGATAAACCCCACATATCTACATTAAGTGTCTCAGTCACGGAGCTGAGAGAGAAGCCACACAGTGAATGTTAATGGTGCAACTTCCCATTATCACACTGTTTGTTGATTTGACAGAGTATCGCATGAGAGGTCAGTGTAACGCATGTCAACATGAAGGTGTAAATGCGGCAGATGACGAGTCACAGTCCCGGTGTCCATCAGCCGGAGCTCCACTTACAGCCCGTCTCCTTCTTGATCTCCTCGATCTCCTCCTCCCGGAGCAGCGTGGACGCTCTGGAGCCCATGATGAAACCGGAGCAGCTGGGCGAGACCGTTAGCACACAGGGGGCTAACAGGGGGAGCTAACAGGGGGAGCGAACAGCCGGCTGCCTGTCAGGGGTCGATGCGGGCTGGAGACGCAGCAGAGGCCGAACCCGGGTCGATTCTTCGGCTCCTGACGCTTCTCTCCGCGGACACAACGTGAACTAACTCCGCTTCTCTGCGCTGCGACGCGTTTTCATGATCTAATCACGGGTTTCGGTCACTTCGACTTCCTGCTTCCACAAACAGGTGGGCGTGGCCTCAACTAGGCCGACCTCCCTTACGGGACCCTGCCCGGAGCTTTTAGGCAGCTGGTTTTCTGCCTGCGCAAAATGGGAAGATAATAATTTGTATACAATTATATATTAACTCACATTAACCATATTAATTACGCTGCTGAGTTAATACGTGTGCTGGTTACAATTTAACAATTAAACTATATTTAAGTAGATTAGTTGATTTATTGAAATTGCTATTCTTATTCGTATTGTCTGCCTAATGAATTGAACTTTTCAAGACCTAAATATGCTTGGAAAATCACCAAAGTTTGCAAAAAATTCCAAAGTGGGTAATGTTTACGTTTTCTAGAGGAGTACGTAAACAGTGAGGCCTATTGAAAATGTAAGGATTATTATTTTTATTTTTTTCAGGCAAATGAATTGCCTTTTTTAGGGCTTTGACATAATCAAATTCTTACCAAAATTTAAAGATAATTAAAAAGTAGTGAAACATTTTTATTTGTATATCATTTTTTATATCATTTTTTTTATTTATTATTAGATATATTTTTATTTATTCATAATTTTTGTTTTAAAAATGACATAATGTAAGATGTTGTGCATTGCATATGTGGTTGAAGTCCTGCCAATTTTAGGGATTCAGTATCTTGCCAAGGACACTTTGGCATGAAGATGAGGAAGAATGGGAATTGAACCGCCGTCCTTCTTGATGGAGAACGACCACTCTACCCCCTGTGCCATGCTGGCTGCTGGGTTCCTCTGCTGCTTGTGATTAACTAAATTTGTCCATAAAAGAAAATATTTATGTTTAAATTTCATTTCTTTATAAAAAAAACAAATCTAACATTAACTATGATAACTTATTTATGTGTTTAAAATTCACAAAAACGTGTGATGTGTAAAATATAAGAAACTTGGCTCATTTGTAGATTAGTCTTAGTTTGTCAGTTTTTATTTCAGGAAACAACAAAGTCTCTTGATGTTCAACTAACATTCAATAGTTTGTGGTTTGACCTTAACATGTCAATCAAACACTCACGTTAAGCTTCCATGCCACACATAAAGCTGAAAGCACAACCAATTTACAAATTTAAAAATAAATCAGAAGCAGTAAAACATGATCCACAAACCCAGGACAGTAGTGCAATTCATCATAAAAACACATTCAAATTCTCAGTTTTAAAAAAAAGGGTGTTGATAAAACGGCAGCATCTAGTCCATGTCAGATTGATTCCTAAACAGTGCAGAGACAAACATCCTCTTCTCAGGTTCTTCCACATGGAACAAGCAGCCTGATCCAAGACTTGATGGAATTGTAGAAAGATTTTCACTTGCTGAAATGACACACAGAGTCCATGGCCAGCTGGATCCTTCAGAGAGAAACACAACAAGATCACCTGTTACATTCAGTCTAGGAATATAAAATGCATCAGCAATTCACCTTTATCTGATAATAGCGGCGTAGAAAATTCCTTTGACGATAACTGATTTAGAAAAAGTGAGAATGTTTCCTCTTTCATTCCCTGTAACTTTGGTGAGTGGGTTTGATCTCCTGTGAGAAGTGTGGAGCTGAACTGACATGGCTTGAATCGTCAGAATCATGTCCAGCGAGTTAAAGAGTAAAGCTGAAGTGTACATCAGTTAAAAAGACAAATGTACAAATATGATCAGAGTTTGGTGGAATTGTCAGGGGCACATCTTCTGGTTCAGGAAGCTGGGAGCATGGGTATTATCCACCGTGTGGCAGCAGAGGGCGCTGTTGCTCGTTTAAAGTCCAAATACAGTTTCTGTGTTTATTGTAATGAAGGAACTTGTCCTCAGTGCAACACTGGGGCTCATTGATGTGTTTGTAATCGTCTTGGGATATAAATAGAGGTCTGTTACATAATGGAGTATTAACCATGTGGTTTCGGTTCATTTTTTTTTGCCAAAACTTAACTTTTATGGACAAAACTTCAACTTTATAAAGTAAAGAGATACGTTTTTGTAAAGATGAAGCGACCCGTCTTATAGAATGTTAAATAAAGAGTGAATCTAACCGTACCTGTTTGCAGGGTATCCTCTCTCACACAGGTTCACCAGAGCGTACAGATGCCTCAGAGCGTATTCAAACTGAAACACAAGAGGGCATCGTGTTACAAGAGCCGTCATCGTCTTCGAATGACAGGGAGGGGAAACTTTACAAGATTTAAACCTCCCCCCAATTTATTTATGTCATCTGAAATGTCAAATATTTCCCATGATAATGAATGATGATACCAGTTTAAAAAAAATACATGTGAAACTGGTCGGGTGTTTCCTCTTTTAATGCAGAACCAGACACTTGACATGTGACTCGTTTCAACCATTAGCTCCGGATGTAATCTCATCAGCTGCAGTGGCCACGGACACTTTCTGAACAGGACGTCCTCAGTGGGGAGTTAAAGGAGCAGAACACGATCCCTGCTGTGCGGCTCTACCTCGGTTTTGTGCCAGTTGAAGCAGTTCTGTTTGTAGTGTTGGAGCGCAGCCCTGTAGCACTGGTGCTGGGACAGGTCGGCTCTCTCGTTGATGACCTCCTCAGCCTCCACCTTACTGCCGGTCACCATCTCAACCACTTGGTGCATCGTCTCAGCGAGCAGCTCCCTGACCTGAACACACACACGCACGGTCACATGCCGTTAGAAACCTGGAACGTTCTCAGTAATGAATGCATGCTCAGTCTGTGGGGTTACATCTGATTTGCATGGGGGGAGGGGGGTGGAAGGATCAGCCCTAAACCCAGAGAGCTTGGTCAGTCTTTACCTTGAGGTGTGCGCTGATCTCCATCAGCATCCCCCTCGCAAATGTGATGTCATTAGAGGCCATCAGCTTCCTCTTGAGGATGGCCAGGGGAACGTCAGGGCTCGGGGTCAGATCCAGATTCCGAACGGGCGGCAAGGTCACTGAAGGAGCAGATGGGCCGCCGGCTTTGTGGTCACCCTGGAATGCGTCCACCTTCATGTGGCCCAGCGTCTACATGGAAAGGAAGGAACTCAGGATGAGGGATCGAAGGAGAGAAACACTCACTATCCTGCCAGTCGCAGAACAAACTTATAAAGTCCATGTTTTCATTGGTTTCTCCACCTTGTTCCCAAACTGCTGGACGTGGCTGGTGTTTGTGTGGCTCCGTACAATCTTGAACTGCTTCATCAAAGTTTCTTTGGTCAGGTCCTCCTGGAAACAGACAAAACATTAATTTGATTATTTTGTCTGATCGATGGAGGTTGAGATTCTGCTGTGGGAGATATTTTGAAAAATGTAGTTTTTAAACAACATGTGAATGTAAATGTTCCAGCTCGTTATCTGCTGAAGACAAACAGCTGTTGGAAACTCCCCCCACTTCCTTTTCCTGCTCATTTGTGACCCGGTGAAAACAGAACACAAAACCTCAATGAGCTACATTTAGTAGTATATGTGTCAGTCAGTCATCAGGTGTCACCCACCACATCAGAGTCCTCCATCCAGTTCACACTGTACCAGTCGCCCAGGTACGTCTCCCTCTTCTCGTCATAGTAACAGGCGTAAGAGGACTCATGGGCGTTGGATGCTGTGGTGGCGTACACTGCAAAACACAGAGAGACATTCTCATGTTGTGAGTGTGATAGATTTTAATTTTACAGTATGAAAACCTTAATAATTTCCTGTGCAGATCCAGTTAAGTTAAAGTGCTCAAATAACAAGATGCCAAACCAGGGCTGACCTCAGTGGGATTTGTATTTATCATATAAACAATGATTTGTTCATGAAAAAAACTTAAATGAAAACTACAAACAGAGTCAGAGGAAATCCAACCAGTTGATACTGTTGATTTCTGACAGAGTTTTGTTCTTTTAGTTTTTTCAAGCTCAGACGTAATGGAAGTAAAACAATCACAAATCAGAGTTAAATTCATGCTGCAGAGGTTTTATGTATTTCATCGATCGATGCCGTTTATTGATCTGTGCTGAGTCAGCATCTTCTCTTACTGGAAAGTGAGTCTGGTGTGATAGAGTTCAACTCACCATCAATGTCAACGGGCAAAGACTTCATCATTGAGCCAGACTCACACGCCTCGATGTACAACACCATCTGTCGAGAGAGAGAGAGAGAGAAGAGAGGTGTTGAGGCAAAAAAGGACAAAAACAAGTTACAATCTGAACATCACATGACTGTGTAACCTGCACACACACACACACACATTGCAGGACATGTACACACAGGTAGGCTTGTGAATCACGCATGGGCTTGTTGCTGCGCACCTTTTTGTATTTCTTATTTTCATGCATGTATTTAATGGCTTCCTGAAGATCTTTAACATGGAGCTGCAGGGAGAGAGAAAAGAAAATGTCATTATAACAAATTATATATAAACACACATGCAGCAGAAGTTGTGAATAATGAAGCCCCCTGAATAGTTTCACCTTTGACAGGCTAATAAACTTTAATGGAATGTGTCATCAGTACTAAAAGATGTTACTGGTCAGATTTACTGTCTTATCTACTTGTTCCTGTCTCACATAAGGACACTGCAAAGTACTTTAATGTATTTCAATCATTTTAGAAAATTACAATCTTGTACTTTGTATTTAAGTCCTACGGTTTTGCTATTTTTATGATCCACTGTGTCGCCCTTAATGCTGACACTGCCTAAAGTTTGCCACTGACTCAGCTCCAGACTTTCTGCTCTCGGTTCTCGTCTCGGTGTTTTTACTGAAAGTCGCTTTTTAAGGCCTGAAAACATTTGACCTGAAATCAGCTCGTGCCTCTGCTATTGTCTCTGGCTCCACCTCCATCGCTCCGTATCATGGAAGATAATCATCTCATGAAACAGGCTCAACAACTTTTAAAAAAGGTGTGATGTTCCTATTTCAGGGTCAAAAAAAAGTAGCTCCTTTGTTTATAGAATTCTCAGAACAAGGAAGTAAAAAACTTCTCACCTCATCGTTGGGGAAAGCCAGAATACCAGGTCCCCCATGGTCGGTGAAGTACACAAACACATGATCGTTGGGGCCGCTGCCAAGACAAAGAGATCAAGGTTAATAAAACAAACATGTGCCCTTGATGAGTTTCGTTCACGCCTCCACATCGTGTTTCATTTCAAATCACTCACCTCTGCAAAACTTTTCCTGAGCCACCTTTCGCTGTGGAAGAATCCCCCTTCAGCACAGCCAGGAAGTTCTCTGGAGTCACATCCTGCAGAAAAGAAACACACACCCAGTCCAAAGCAGTTGAGTTCAGACATCAAACAAAGTAATGATTCCACAGCTCTGATTTACACTCATGTGTTGAAGCACCTACATCCCCAGTGTAATCTTTAGGAACTCCCTTGTACACGTCTGTGCCATTGGGCCGGTTGATCACGATCCCGGGCGTCGGGTTCCTGGACACAAAAACATGAAGCACATTTACAGAGGGAAGAGCAAAGCGCTGACTAAACATGTTTTTTATGATGACAGGGCAAACAGACGTATGATTCACTGATCAGGTGACAGGACGAGAAGCTCCACAGAATTTCAGCTTCACTTCCCTGTGTTTATGTGAAAGTGCAGAGTCACAGTGGGATCAACACACGGCACTCAGATTCATTACAGTTCAGTAGAAGAGGGAATTGAGTCTTTGAAACGTTATTTATTAACCACAAACCAACACATGCTGATAATGATGTCAGCAGGATACTGATACTAAACAAGACAAATCTAAGTTGTGTGAAAGTAACTTTTCACTTAATCTTGACCTACTTTATGTCAAGATATGACATTTTAAATAATAACAATATTATTCAACCTGTCAGGGTTATTATGATTTAATTAACCTGCTTCTTTATCAAGGAGGTGGATTCATATCTAAGAACATATTAGTACAATACTTATTAGAGCCAAACATATATGAGTGTTTGCTTATGTGCAAACTTGAATTCGTTGTCACATCCTAACACTGACCAGTGTGCTAAAAGCTAATGGTGACTCAGCAAACTGATCAGTCAATGGACAGAGTGTTATCAAAATCGATAAATAATTTAATTCAAGCTAAATAACTGTGAGCAGCGGCTTGAGTCAATCATTTAGTGACGTGTGCAAGGAGCAAGTTCCAGTGTCTCTCTTTTCCTGCCTCTTATTTCCATTTATCGTACATTTGAGCAGAATGAAAGCTCCTCACTTAGAGAATCAAAGTCGAATACAGAGTAAAAAGTTTAGTTTCAAACCGAGACAACAAGTCCACACTGAACCTGTCAATCATTACTTTCTATCCTGGTGTATTAACTGTGTATCAGAGCGTAAAACAATGATTCTATCTCCGACTGAAACTGACGGATCGTCTTTCACCGCCGCTCCTCTCCTCAGTGTCCGTGTCAGTAACAAGACTCCGAGTCAGAGTCCCGGAGCAGATCTCAAATCAGTTTCTTGTGACTCCTCTCAGAGCGTCTCTTTAACTCAAGGCTGCCTGCTCTGAACACAGGGCCCGGCATTCCACAGAGACACAATGAAATCAGAAACATGTGTGTGTGCGATCAGCCTGCGGTTTATTTACACGACTGCCAGGAATTACTTTCACTATCGATCAGCAAATTCCTTTCTTGGCTGATTAGAGCTGTTCGGTCTCGTTCCTGATGTTGCATTTTACGAAATGAAAGATTAAAGTGCATTTAAGGACAAAGGTAAAAAAAAACTAAACAGCAACTCACTCTTTATTCTTCGCCAAGTCGTCGTACATCATGACCACGATCTGCTCGTCCGGGATCCCGTTGCCGTGGACGATCTGGTAGGCATGGCAAGCGTCAGCCTGGAGGAGAAGAAGGAGATCAATATGAGATTAGAAAAAAATCACACAATGTCAGTAAACAAACTCTGGGCAGTTCCAGAGTTACCTCATCTACAGTAGCTTATATTTCTTTTTTCTTTCTTTCCCTCAATTCATTTGCAAAGCGAATGAAAACATTTACAGAATGTTCACGTTTTTTTTAATAAATTAAATAATTCAAACAATATGGCACTTCAGGCACTAATAAGGAGCAGATGCAGCCGTAGGGACAAATGAGCGAGAGACAAAACAGGACACAAGAAAGAAATGAATCATCTATTAATAAAGTTTCTAAACTCAGTTGCTTCATTCTTATCTTTTGTTTGAGTTTCAGGGATTCGTCATGATTTTGTTTTTACATTTTTCAACTTCATGTTATATATATAGATATTCTCCCAGGATCAGAATGATATTTCAAATGATTTAGAAATAGTCTTTCTTTGGGAGAAGGTATAAAGTTGTAAACAGTAACTTATAAATATCCATTGATCAGACAGAGGAGATGAGATTAGAGCTGAACTCATGATCTCTTGTGTCTGAGGTGGATCTTATCACAGACCGAGGAGCCGGTGGGTCAGTTGTCTGTAGCTCCTCCGCCCTCCTCCTCTCACCTGGTGTCTGTAGTTGTACCAACCATTGGAACCAGCCACGATCACCACCCAGTGCTTCCCAGCGTCCGGCCCCTGCTGCGGGGCTGGCAGAGCGGTGACCAGGCCGAGGCTCAGGCCGAGCAGGAGGAGCGAGGACGGACACATTCCCTTCTGTCAGTCGGTCGGTCGGTGGTTGGGTGGGGGGGGGTGTGTGTGTGTCCTGGATGAATGAAGGAAACAATAAAACCATCAACGGTGACATTTGAAATGAAAACACAACTGGAACCCGATAGGTAAACAACAACAAGTCACATGGAAGTCACATGACGTCTCATCTTCGCAGCTAGCACAACAACGAGCGAACAGAACAAAACGTGACTCAGCGTAAAGCGACGCAGCGTAAACAAACCGCGACGGAACCGAACTCCTGCACAGACACTTTATGAATTCAGTTTGTTTATTGATTAAAGTTTTGTTTACCTTGTTTACAGAGAAGCTGCGGGAGAAGAAACTGAATAAAGCAGCTGCAGCAGAGGGACGATTATATACGAGGGGGGGAGGAGCCGTTGATAAGATGCAGCCAATCGGAGGGGCCCGAGGGGGCGGGGCCTTACTGTAAACACTCACGCGGCTGATGGATCCAGTTTGGGCATGACGCGTTCGCTGACCGTAGGGAAAACTGCATTTCCGCCGGATAAAAGAGTTTTTAAGGAAGTTGCCCAGCTCTAAAGTGAAGCACTTACTGAAGTACTAATACCATAAGTACCACACTGTGAAATCAATAACTGTCTTAGCAGAGCAACTTTTCGAAAAACCTGCTGTTTCACAGTTTAGTCAATGTAAACTAAAAAACTGTTATTTACCTTATACATACAACCTAGAACCCCTAATAATGACAAAGGTAATAAAGGCTTAACGTAAGATTGTCAAAACACCTACTAAATTAAGTTGCATAAAATGGAAATATTCAAGTGAGGTACAAAAAGCAGAATTTGTATAAATAAAGTACTTTAGTAATTCAACGCTGCACCGCTAATATCCAACAAATCAAGTAGGTACAACCTAGACTTTAAACTTTGATAGTTACACATTCCTGCAGGCTCTGCATTTTCAATATTAAGAAGATATTAAATAGCCACAATGAAACAGCCAAGCTTCATTTAATCTGAGTTGGTTTACATCAATAAGAAGTACTTGTGTGGTAGATAAACACTCATCAGATCCTCCCTCCACATAGGAAATAATGTCCAGCTTGTGTTGTAGAAGTTTTTATCACATCGGTTTGTATCATGTAGCCTATGATTTATAAATGTCAGGGACGAAAATATGAAAATCTTAACGATGTATTTCACTTCAGTAGCACCACAAACTCTGAAAAGCCCATAAAGTTTAATAAGCACAGTGTCACATGATTTTCTCTGCAATAAACAAATCTTATAAACCAGAGAAGAAATATCACCTCTTCACTGCGTCTGCTTATCACAAGTTTGGTTTTAAAGTTCAGTCACGAAACATTTTGTACATTTTATGTCGATGACGCAGCTTCTTCTCCACCGACTGTAAACTGAGACTCAAACTAACAGCAGCGACTCGTCTCATCTGGAGTTTAGACCAAACCGACACTTAGGGATCAATAACACAACACAGAAACAATCACAAGAGGCATTTTAAAGATGTCAGCAATAAATCAAACTTTTATTTCTCCATATAGAAAAGAATTAAGTTAAATAGCGAAAGTCCATCAAAAATCTGGCATCTTGTTTTCAACCAGTGGTCCTTAATACATTAACCTTTGTCCCAGAAAGAAAACAAAAAAGATGTAACAAAGTGTAAATACCATGGTCACAGTAATAAATATTGAAAACAAAATCTTTTTTTTTACATTTAAATTATATTTATATACATATATATATATTTGTGTGAATATATATATACATACTATAAAGATATAGATATAATCATATACAGTAAAAAGTTATTTTCAAGTTTATCAAACATAAAATAGTCAAATAAAAATGGCTGAAAACAGAATGATGATTGCATTTATTGTTTCATTCCCAAGGCATCAGTCACCATGGCCATTCAGAGTCTGTAATAAATAAAATGTGATAACCTCTAAAGATTGTAGTGCATCACCGTAAATCAAACAACAAAAACTGTAGTGCAAGTTTATTTTTTCTTTGCGCAAAGTAATCTTGCAAATGTCAAAACGTATCGTAAAACGGAATGACAACAATGAAAACAGAGAAGTTTGCTCAGAGTCTATAACTTCAGTCTGTTCTGCACCGCGACCTTCTCCGTCGTCTTGGCAGCAGCAAAACAAAAAAAGCTTTCACATGTAGAAAAACCGTGGCAGATATTCAAAACCAGGCTTATTTGGCAAATTATTTCAAAGACAAACAAAACACAAAAGAAAACTCTCCAAAGGCTTTTTACACTCATCTCTGTCAGAATTGCCAAAAAAAAACAAAAAAAATTGTCGATGAAATGCATAGAAATTAATTACCAGTAGCAAGAAGTAACTTAAGGTTTTTTTACTGTCATGCAGCATTTCTGAGACGCAAAGCAAGGCAGATACTGTAGATGTGTGTGTCGATGGAGTAAAGGATGTTCAACGAGTGTCGTCTCTGCCTCCGCTTGCACTTTTCCCTGGCTTCCATTCCCCCTCAGTGATAAGGAACGGGGGGGGGAGGGGGGGAGACCTCCCGTTTCCTGTTTGTCTGCAGGCTCCTCTTCCTGCTGAGAGCCAGAGAGGTTTGGCTTCGTTGTGTGTATGTGTGTTTGTGTGCGTGTGTGCGTGTGTGTGTGATGTACGTGCTTGCTCGTCTCAAACCTCTGCACCCAGCTCAATGATCCCAGTCTCAATAATGGGCACTAGCTTATCGTCCACCTGTACCAGCAGGATGGTTTTGTCGATATGGGAGCGATTGGCTGGTTCTCGGCTACAAGGCACCCACCGGTGAATCACCTGCAGGGGGCGACACAGCGAGCGGCTTGATGAGAGGAAGCATCCAATCAGAGTCATGAGGCGTTTTATTACACAGCAAGTAGGTCACGGAGGGTGTGATAGGTCGAAGACACAGGTATAAACGCTATGATGATGACCTAATCATATTTACAGTGTGTGAGCTGAATAGACAACTAACACTCACTACAACAATCTGTGTGTCTGTGTGTGTGTTAAGAACTTACATGTCCTTCCATGCCCTCCACAGGGCTCCAGTCCCTCCAGCAGGTCCGTCCTGCTCTCAGTCTCATGGTCTCCTCAGGCCACTGCAGCTCCTTCCTCTTCGATAGGTTGATGGTGTCCAGCACCTGACTCACGTCCACAATCTGGACCACACCATGGAACAGAAACAAAGAAGTGAGCATCAGAGGTCGTTGAACAAAGAGGCGACTGGTAGTTTATCATAAGGTCACATTCTGAGGTGAGGATGCAGCTGCAGAGGACTCGGCCCCGAGCAGCAGTGTAATTTGAAACTGGATTTCAGAGCATCGTGAAGCCATGAGATGATATGTACCGAGGGCAACATAATAAAGTGATTGTTCTTCAATAGAGTATTAATCTAATTTCAGAATTACACAAGTAGAACGTGGTAAAAATAGAAATTTCTAAAAACCTCTATGTAACAGAACTTTGTTTGTATATTGATAAATGCAGTTTTCCCCCTAGCTCTGTCACCAAATACTTGTTTTACAGGGTAAATTGTATAATAAGCTATATTTAAAAAGTTTATAAGTTGCATTAACAGAACAACTTGGTTAAAATTCCTTCAGTGTGTTTATGAAAATTGAAGCAGGACAGTGGAAATCTGTCACAGAGCTTTCTTTAGTTTTTTGGATGTGATTATCACTGCAGCTTTTCTGGGATCTTCACAAACCTGCACTCTGTAGGAGATGTCATCTCTGCGCACGGTGGAGAAGGTGGGGTTGTGTTGCTGCGGGTGGTGGTAGTGGTGGTGGTGGTGATACTGGCTGAGGGGATCCGTCACGGTGCTGCACGGGCCGTCGTTGCCCAGGAGGCCCACCAGCGTGTGGCGTTTGCAGGGCGGGATGCTGTGGCTGGACGGGGAGGCGGAGGGGCCGGCGGGGTCGGAGGTGGAGCCCAGGCGGAGCTGCAGGGAGGTGGGGAGTGTGCGCAGGGACAGCTGGCTGGTGGAGGAGCGGCGACAGGGCTCCAGGCCGGTGGCGGAGGTGCGCAGGGAGGAGTGGCGGCTGCTGCTGTAGCGGTAAGAAGACGACTGGCTGGCAACGGAGGCGCGGGCAGGAGAGTGTCGGACCAGACCAGACTGAACCGACTGGGAGCTCTGACTGGTGCCTGATCACAGGGAGGAGGAGTCAGACACACAACATGTGAAGTTAGACTCTTTCATTCGACCTTCACTGGAGATTAAATACCCTAATTATTGTCCAGCTGAAGATCACCTTGATGGGTTAATTTCTCAGATCTAAGGAAGCCTCACCTGAGGAAGAGAATTGAAAATACAACTGATTCTACAGGCTTAATAATACTAACTGTCATACATCTGTCCACCAAGGATTAGTGTATGAATGCAGTTTAAAAACTAATAATTAACTCTACTGTCATGGAACTGACATCCTCACGTGATTTCATGTGCATAAACCTTTTCACAGTGTTTCATCTTTATGTTTTACTGTGGCTCCAGAGAAATTAACATTCATCTCATGATTTGATACGAGTGGCTCTTACCCAGAGGATGAGGCTGGTAGGAGTAAGGAGGAACAGGCCCAGACAGACCCCCCTGTGACACGGAGCTCTGCTGAGAGTCCCCCCCAGTCCCATTCCCACTGCCACTGGACATCCCCCCCGCATCTGGATCCTCAATGTTCCCTCCACTGTTACAGCCGGCGCCGCAGCCTTTCCTTAACCTGAGAGAGAAAATACAGATAATCCCTCAAAACTAGAGTCAGATTTACCAAAGATGACTGAAGGAAAAGATCAGAGATGTGTATTCCAACACTTCAAAGTCTGATCTCTAATGAATCACCGACCTGTGCCAGGTGCTGACGACAAAGTTGCGGATGTTTCCGATGCTGATGGGCCCCCCCAGGATGTGCCCGAGCTGGGGGTGCGAGTTGCAGTAGGAGGTGGTCAGTGGAGACACGTAGATTGGATAACCGATGGGCTGGTCACAGGAGGAGTTGATCATGTTGCGTAGAGCCTGCTTGGCGTTCTGGATGCTGCCGCGCTCGGGGTTTCGGTTTCTTAAGAAGACCAACTCCTGCTGCTGCCCGGCCCAGAGCCCTCTGACACATTCTTTATTCACCTGGAGCACGAGAGGCAAGTTCACTGTAAATATCATATCTTTGAACTAGTGAGAATGAATTAATCAGACTTAGTAATGCGTGTCGTTGTTCCCACCTTGATGACACGGAAGCTAAGGTAGCGTCGATTCAGCATGATGATTTTGTACTCGTTGGTGCCCTCGTCCAGGACGTGGCGCAGGGCGAGCAGCGAGGGCGAGTTGGACAGCACGGCGCTCCTCCAGGCCGGGTCCCCCTCGTGTGCGATGACCAGGTTCTGCTGGTGGGAGGAGATGGCCTCGAAGAGAACCGCTGGCTCGTCGTACTCATCGGGGGAGGTGAAGTGGTCCTGACAGGGAGGGGACAGGAAGCGTGGTGAGAACGAAGCTAAACGCTAAAGCTAACGCCGTGTGGTACCGACAACCTGCAGAGTCTCACCTGGTGCAACTTGAGAGACATTCGGATTCCAGGCACCACGACTTTCCTGAGCAGTTCCATGTCGGCGAAGATCCACTCGTCTCGTATCGAAGAGATTCGGAAATCTCCTTTAAACAACGCGTGAAGTCCGTAAAGGAAAGACTCCAGATTACTGTGATGGAAAGAGGAAAGAGGAGAGACATATGAGCATTATTTAAACTGTAACTTAAACTGTTCATCCAGAGACAGAAAGTTATTTGAAAACATAAAAAAACGAAACATTAAAAAGGTATTAAATCCCTAGAATTAAAAGTGATGTTCTTATAAAAACACTAAGTATGAGAAAGATTCCTCAATAACCTGGACATATGGTGAGCCGCAGTTCCCAGAGCTCTTCTCCCCAGCACACACAGGCCGAAGCAGAGCAGCACCAGAGCCGAGTCTTTCTCACTGTCCAGCGGCTGGAAACAAAAAGAACATCAGGAAAAGATAAAACAAAACTCAAATGTCATGAATGGGCTGGTTTTCTGAGTGAAACACACATTTCTTTTTTGTTGCCTTTCTTCATTCATTAAAAAAATGTCATCTGACAACAAATGATGAAAGTACAGATCCCTGAGGGAAATACTGACACACGATGAAAGTGGTGCTGTGAGGCTCTGAGGATCTTTGAAGCTGCTTCAAAAAGAAACCTAACAACTATCTTTTAACTGAACCAGTGGTGTGAGAGACTTCACGTGAGGGATCATACTACGAGATGTTTCAACCTGTAACGGGTCAGACTGAATAACGCAGCGTCACCTTGGCCCTTCGAGAGTTGCAGTACTGGATCCAGCCCAGGTACACGCAGCAGAAGCTGTCCCTGGAGATGCCTGCGAGCCGATGGTCATAGTCCTCGTCGATGTTGGGGTTGAAGGTCGGGTCCAGGTCCACGTAGTTCCTCTCGCCACAGGCCTGCAGGCCGTCCTTCATGGTCTCATTGGCCAGCCACTCTTCCAGTTTGGGGGAGGCGATCACATAGTAGATGATTCCCTGAGGCCGGAGAGGGATGATACATGTTTTTTTAAACGTTTTATACTTTGAAAGGCAGAGCTGCTCTCACAAACGGTCCTGGGACGTTCTACCGACCTTGACGTAGTAGGTGGTGAGGATGCGTCGCAGGTCGAACACTTGCAGCATGGAGGCGGCGCTGTTGTCTGTGATGCTGTAGCCCTCCAGCACGTACTTGGTGACCAGCACCTCCCAGGAGAGCCAGCGCTGGCCGAAGGCGGCGTTGAAGGACAGGATGTGAGGAAGGTGACCCGGCTCGCAGCAGCAGCAGCCCTCGTCCTCCTCCACCCCCTCGGTGATGGCCTCCACTTCCCTCTGCTGACAGTAAGTCCCTGAGGAGCAGAGAGGAACAGGTTCAGGATACAACACTGCTTTTGTGGAAACCTCAGGTCAATTCTGTAAACTGTGTTTTGTTCAAACTGGAAAATTGAAAAAGGATTGAAAAACAGTTTGAAGAGGATCTGCTATGTAAAAAAACTGTGACCTTTATATTGAAATCTGAAAAAGTGCTGACAGGCCGTTGATGAGGTGTCACGAGGAGTGTCTGCAGTTCTGTTAAACGTTCACAGTGTGTCACAGGTTTGTTGCACAGCAGCACAACTGGCTGACCCACACACAGTAATGTTGATGAATAACACACAGGAGGGTTATACTGGAAGACAAACCACAACCAAACTGGAACATTTTGAGGAACTGGTTTTTAATCCTCATTCAGAATTATGATGCAAGACCCCTGAATATCTTTTACCTCCATAACTTTGACTACCACTCATTCATTTATCAGTAATCCAGTGGGAAAAGAATCTGTACAAAATCTGGTGTGTCACGCATGTTCTCCCCCCCCCCACACCTCTGAACTCCAGCCCCCGCAGCTGGAAGGTGACCAGGCCGTTGCCGATCTCTATAAGGTGCACCAGCGCGTTCAGGTAGTCGGAGGCCAGGATGAAACAGTCCCCAGTGCTGAAGTTCCCCCAGCGGCCCAGCAGGAGGTCCCCACACAGGCTGTGCTGCAGGGAGCGGGTCAGGTGCTCATAGAAGATGGAGTTCAGATTGTTATCGTCTGAGCCTGAAGGAGGAAAGAAAAACGACCAAAAGATCAGGGTTTAAAGTCAATTCATACAAGAGAACATAAAGATTAAATAAAGAGTAAATAAACTCAAACATCACGTCCTCACCTGGATTTCGGTCCAGCTGAGAAGCCAGACGAGTGTTGGAGTGATCCACTCTTTTTGTGCTGTTAAAAAATAAATCACAAATTTCAGAAGCTGAAACTTTTGTTTATTTGAACATGGAAAAGTGTTTTTATTTCATTTTGCCTACTTGTAATCTCTCTCCCAGAACTTGACAGGGCGGACATAGGAGGTGATGAAGATGGCACTGCCGAGGAACGGGTTGAGGGGAGTGGAGAAGATGGCCGACACCACGGCCTGGACAAACAGCATGGCAGAGTCTGGAGGGGCTCCGGTCAAGGATCACCAGAAATATACGGATGCTCTGCTTTAATAAACTGTAATATCAGCGGATTTAACATTTCAATGCACTTATGATACCATTTATAACACATGTTAAATAACGTTTCATCAAACCAAACACCAACTATATGAAAGAAAACTACGTCAGAGTAGAATCAACACAGAGAAGAAATTAGAAGGTAGGAATTACAACAGAGCTGTGGTTGTGCTGGTGTGAAACCAGTGACACGCTGCAGAGGGAGGATACGAGGCACAGCAAAGGGCTGAGCGAAGGCGTGGAAGGCTGAGCCCCATGTGATCTGCCAGGGAGCGATGTAGGTGTAGACAAAGTGCAGCTTGTAGAACAGCTCCCATAACTGTGAAAAAAAACCACAACATGAATCAAGGCTTCAAAAAGGAGACAAAGGTCAGTCTGGTAGAGATGACTTCACAGAACGTGGTTGTAATTTGCCCTGACAAGCACAAAACCACCTGTATGTCATATGTCTGCATATAAATGTCTCTTGTGTAAGTTGTGTGGGTAAATATCGATTCCCCCCTCACCTTGCTGAAAACAATGGACATGACGAAAAGGTCGAGCAGCAGCGTCTCCGACATGTGGCGGTAGTCGAAGGTGAAGAAGAGGATGGTGAAGAGGATGGTCACGTATTGGTACGTCGGGCTGCTGTAGGACGAACGCAGCAGCTTCAGACCGGCCACTGTGATCATCAGAGCGCCGACCCTGCACCACGTGAACACAAGGGACGTGCATCAGAGATCAGTTTGATCAGTTTGATCAGTGAAGTCAAACCTGAGACAGTAGCTTCTAGCTTAGTTTAGGTTGGAGATTGGAAACTGGACCAGCTCCACGACAAATTGTGGTTTCTTAGGTGTTAGATTATAATATGTCTTTGGAAGTCAAATATCTGCTTTACAGGTTTCCAGACTATGGAATCACAAAGGATAACCAGAGATCAACCTCCAACTCAAGAGCAGATGAAACATTAGGGTCGTGTTCTCACTCGGTGTCGAGCCTCTTCGGGCTGGCGAGCTCTCGGGCGCTGCCACTCAGCTCATTGAGGATGACCAGAGGATAGAGGACGTTCTTCTCCACAAACAGCAGCCACACGTGGAGCTTCTCGAACCACATCACATGAGCCGCATCTGATGAGACAGACAGACGGGGGGGGGGAGTTATCATCACATCAGTGTCTTGTCATAATCATTGTATTAAAGAGACGAAGTGATCAAAGAAAACCATTGTTATTACATGTTTATTTCTACTCATCGAGCAGATAATGAAAATCACAGCTTTAAGATTTGTTAAGATGCGACACCGAAAAACAAAGCAGTGATCACTGTTTGTGCTGAACTCACCCCGGACTTCAAACTGGTAGTACTCCTTTGTTTTCAGCAGCGGGTGAGAGAAGCAGTACCAGGGCAGCTGCTTGCGGACTTGAGGCAGCAGGTAGTGGGTGAGCAGCCCCACCGTCCCCAGCAGAGCATACAGGACATAACTGAGGAAGGGCTGAGGGACACAGGGAACCAATTAATACCTCTAGAGATTTAGTACGTTTCTACAAGCACAACTTAGATATGTGAGTCTCATACAGACGGAGATATCTGGAGTTATTCGATTGACTGAAGCTGTGTCCTCTACCTGCAGTGCGATGAACACTGTGCTGACGTGGATGGCAAAGTAGAGGACAGCGATGACCACACAGACGATCAGGTCCGACTGCAGACGCTCGTTCTGTAAAAAGGACACATCGGATATCGGTTTGGCTTTAACAACTCTTATCGTGCATCTGATCATCTTCAACGTCCATTTCTGTTTCGACCACTCCTGGTCTGAAGGACATGATTACTGATGGTCATCTCACCACTGAGGCGCGGAGCTTCTCAGGCAGAGGGTCCTGCACTTCCGACAGAGGGTCCTCCGGGTTCTTGTCTTTCAAATCGGGTAAAACCTTGGACTGAATCAGGGAGCTGCAAAGCAAGAAGGAACAATATGAGCTGCTTCAAACACCATGAATCTCCTGTGGGGGTGTTTATCTCAGAGGGACTGATAATAATAATGTAATCACTCCATGTTTACACTATTGTGTTTGAGAGAATTTCAACTGAGCATTTTGTGACATGCTCAGAAAATCCCCCTCTGAGATAATCCTCAGCATATGTACAAGGGAGCAAAGTCACAGATTATTCTTTAATATGGATTTCCGTCTGGCTGACGGCTCGAGCACTTAGTGGAAAACACTTTGGGGTTTTTCGCCTGTTTAAGAGACAGATGGACGAATTCATGAAAACAGAAGCTGGAATTTTTTACACATGTTCAGGCAACTGTTGGAGTTCCACTTTTCATATTTATTCCCCTGTGAGTCACATCAAACCAAAGGACTGACTGGGTTGTGTTGTGCACGGCTGTGAACATACATGAGGACGGAGGGGTCGCTGCTCTGTCGGCTCAGGTGGTACGACACTGCCACCAAGAGGCCGCAGAAGACGGAGAACAGCACAGGGATGTGATGAGGCTCCCAGGTCTCCTGGAAGACAGAGGGACAAGGTGTCAATAGATTTGTTATTTTGAACTTCTTAATTTTTTTTGTCCAAATGCAATGAATGTAGAAAGTTTTAATCCTGATGGCAGATGTTAAATGATTTGTGATTATTTTCCCGAGTCGAAAAGACGAAAAATACTTCTTCAATGTACAAATGTAGGACACAAGATACAGAAAAGTGATTTTTAAGCTTCCCAAAGGTTTTTGGAGACGACTCACATAATATTTTCAACTATAATGCTGCTATAATATTCATGTCCTCTACTGTCAAGTCAGAATTAAAATACAGTGCCGCTTCTTAACTGTAGGACAGTAGTTATACATTGTGATTAATCTGTGATTTCTGTCATCAGAGTAGTTTTTTTGATCACAGTGTGTTTCTCCCTCACCTTCAGAGCTCCGTAGCAGAAGCCGTAGAGCATCGCCACGGTGACGACGCTGCGCAGGATGCTGTAGAGCGCCGACAGGAGGCTGGTGGAGGCTGCGGGGGGGGGGACACACACACACACACACACACACACACACACACACAGAGAGGATGTCAGCAGTGAGACCACTGAACCTGACGGGCATCGGGCCAGGCAGAATGCAAATCAGCACTTTCAAAACCTTTCCCATCAATGCATATCAGGCGTGACAGTGTCTATGAGTGTCTGTTGTTTGGTGCTGCTGCAGAGGTCAGAGTCCCCCCCCCCTCCTGGTGGAGAAATTGATCATCTACAAGTGGCTCACCGTTGCCCCCGAACACGTGGATGTCCAGCTGCTCGAAGAGGTACATGACGAACGTGTTGACTTGCGGCAGCAGCCCCACGAAGAAGATGACGGGAAAACACAGAGTGAAAACTGCAGGACGACAAACACAAGGGGACAAGGTGATGAAAATCAAACAGCCGACAGTTTATGCATTTTTTTTTATATTGGATTTTTAATTATCCAGACATCAGGTTTGAGATTATACACACAACGGGGACTTGGGGTTTATTGTTCTGCGTCTTTGGCCTCGGAGCTACAAGCGTTATTGGGTAATATCGGTGCACAGCTGCATCTCCGAGGGCAACCGCAGACATTGCTTCTGATTGTGGTTTGATGAAACGTGGGGGTAATATCCTCTGAACAAATAAACATTGCATTTGGAAGAATGTGGCTCCAACACAATTATCACTTCTGGCTCACGGCAACCTGCTCAACTCATCCTGCAACCAGAACTCGATTTGTCTCTGGTGATGAGACAATCTACTTGTGAAAGTAATTAAAGTGAAAGTAAAGTGAATTCTTAAGTTTTAAAAGCAACGTACAACCGTTTATTGATTCTCCAGCTGAGACGTAGGTGTGATGGAATCCGGCCTTTGATTATTTTGTGAATTAAAAACCAGCACATTTCTGTTTCGACCAACTTTAAATAATAGAACATATATCCATCCATGTCTGTCTTGGACAAATTTAGGAGAATTGTATTTAAGAGATTGTCTTGCAACAGAAATATTACATTTTTACTCAATCTCTTCATATACATGGGAACAAAAGTGGATTCCAACACTGATATAATAACAACAGATGCAGGTGAAAACATAATCTACTTGTTATGTACGGACAATGAATAGAAACTCTTCTCAAAAATGTGCATGAGCAAGGATGTGCTTTGATTCTTCTCCTTTTATTGAAATATGTTCAAAACTTTGTCTTTCTTTCTGTTCCTGGTCATCTATATGGTATTTGTCACATTTTTGGAAAAAGTGCCATACAAATAAAGAATGTGAATATATGTAATATCACTGCACATAGCGGCTGCAGCTGTCTCACCTATGACGAGGTCCCGGGCCGAGGCGAGCACCAGGGAGCTGGTGATGGCGACGCCGTACAGGCTGATCCTGGAGGAAGTGGTCCTCAGGCTGCCGTAGTGGAGCAGCCAGATGAGGCCACAGCACAGGCAGAAGTAGACCGGCCGGCTGTACGCTATGATACGATTATGGCCCTGCAGGGAGAAGGGTATGATGCTGTAAGTGGTTTGTTACACAAGCTGGACTTTCTCTTTGTGCACCAGTACGGCTCAGTATTCAGCAAAGGAAAGCTGAATATTAAAGTTAAAGATTCTCAGAGCTGCCAGCAAACACTGCTGTAGTAAAGATATGTGCCCTCACGCAGAACAAATCATATTTTACTACATCATCCATTAAAATTATCATTCTAATAAGACATTATAACCTATTCAGTGGTATCAGTGTAACATGAACCCTTCAGAAAGTGACACAGGTTTACAGAGGAAGAGGATCGAGTCGGAAGAACACTCCTCAGCCCAGGAGGATGTGAGCTGACCTGCTTTTTCCACCAACACTTTACGCACCAACAATCAGATTAAATAGGCCAGGATCTCTCAAGATGTGTCAACAACATCGGGAAAGAGAAAAGGCGAACACTTGGAGGGTGAGATGAGGTGAAGGAAAGAGGGTGGGGAGGAGGGGGGGATGACACGAAGGGGAGAGTGGTGGAAGGAGAGGAGGAGAGAGGTGGATACAAACAGAGTGAGAGAGAGAGAGGGTGAGAGAGGGAGCTGTGGTCTGAACTCTGGCCGGCTATTTAAAGCTCGTGCCTGCAGCGGAGTCGAAGCTGCATTAATAAAAGAAGCCGCTTCAGAGCGGGCGACTGACGCGAGGGAGGGAGGAGCCGCTCCGAGCCACAGGGGCAAAGCAGCATCGCTTTCAAGAACCACAACAGAGAAGGATTCAAACACCGACTGGTCACATTAGACATGGAAGGAGATTGACTCTATTTGTTTACTGCTAAAAGTGTAAAGGTCAAATTCTCCATCGTCACAGAGATGGGTTGTTTTTTTATATTTGGCCCTTGTGAATGCAGTTTGTTCACAGTGTGAACTCTCCAGGAATTTAAGCCCCAAACAAACCAAGATGTGGACACAAGTTGTTTTACTTACATGTCGAGGGGAAGAGGAGTCTGGCTGGACACTCTGTCAACAAACAAGAACCAGAGAACTGGATTACTTCTTTTTGTAAACACACTTCAAAAGCAAGTAAAGCATTAAAGACTTTCTGAACATCAGGAATTCCCTTAAAGGCACAGCAGACTCTGCCCAAAAAACTAATATCATGTGCTTTGGCGTGCCGGTGACAAAATAAACCCAACTGCCTCTTTTGAAACAATGCTTCTTTGTGTGACTTTACATAAATATTCACCTTTAGTAAGGAATACTGGCAACTCGCAATGACAAGGCAGAACTGAAAGACCCAGATGTCCGTGAAGAAGCCGTGGACCAGCAGCACCGAACCCAGGAAGGCCACCAGGACGGCCAGGATCACGGCCAGCACGTTCTCCAGGACCTCCCGGTTCCTGCGACAACAGTGGAGAAGAGCAACTGGTAAATACACACACATTCATACAGCGATTCTATAAGCAGCAGTTTTATATAATTCGCACACTGTCAGGAAAGCCTTCAGGAATTTTTGTATTTCACCAAATTATGTTTCTGCATGCGGATTTGGAGCAGAAGGAGAAAGAACCACCGGCTTTCTGGTTAGTGGACGACCCGCTCTACCTCCTCCACAGCCTCAGAGCGAATCACATCTTAAGGATAAGGCTCGATTTTCCTTGACGCTTACTCCCAAGTTAGCTTTGGAAAACACCCAATGTGAACAACTTTGATAAGACAGACAGCCTATTGGTAATCATGTGGCTGTAATAACATCTGAGACACTCAAATATCTTTCTAAATTAAGACTGGATGGATCTAGACAAACTGAGTCCTGATCAGACAGTCGTTCTTGGGTTTCCACTGGGAGCAGGTAGTGACTGGTCAGTGTGCCTGAGGGGCCGGATGGTCTGTGCTAGAAGCTGGCACCAACCAGTGCAGAATCTTAAAATCAATTGGGTCTCTACTGCAGATGTGGTCTTTCTTTTCAGTGCCAGTCAGACGCCTTGCAGCTGCATTTTGAATGAGACGCATGCGAGACAAAGAAAACTAAGTGACTGACTCCGACACAGAGAGAGATCCCAGTAACCACGTCTGCAAGAGATAAACACACAAGGTCTGCGAATTCCTTCATGAGTGGAATGATTGTACGTCAGCAATAGAGCTAAAAAAACAAAGTTGACCTGCTTCTGGAATTATGAGCCAGACTGAAAAATGACACCAATGTTCCCGTCAGTGGTTTGAGGAGAGATAAGGGTTTCGTAATGTTGGTTAATGAGCTGCATGAGTCTCGAGTAGCTTCAAGGACTGTTCCAGAGAAAAGAGGCTTTAGTTATAGTGAAATATATCCTGAGCCACAAGGACAACCTACACAACTGATGGTCCTCTAAACCGCTACAGATTCATTTGGACAGAAATTATTAAACATTTGTTGTTTTACAGTGTTTCCCAGAAATCAAATTATTGTTGACCAATGCAACAATATCATCCCCGACCAGCACATGTTCATTTTCCATCCATTTTACAAATTGGTAAAATCTAATTTCACTGTAAAGCTGCGTACGATGAATCACTGAGCCTCGTCTGGTTCTGCTCTCCCCTTCTCACACAGACACACAAACACATCACTTAACTCAAACTGGATAAAGACAAAACACACCCTGTTTGGTGTTTGCAAATACAAATGAAGTATATGTGTATTTGCATGTTGGGCGAGGGAAGTAAGATCTGATCACAAGAGGTCACAGGAGACGCAGTCAGGACGGATTCTACGTAATCAGAGTTGTCCTCATGTGATCGGACATGAGTACCAGGTCTGAACTGAGCTTCATTTGTCTCTTTCAAGGCAAACACATGCACATCATGACCCTAACTGCCATAAACATTAGTCATATAAGAAAGAGCAAGAGTTTGTACGTTTCAAATGCTCATAAAATGCCCTAAATGTATACGGAGGGAGGGTTAGTCTAATCCAAACAGGGATTTCTATTAACTCTCCCCTCAGACAGAGGATCCCCTCCACCTCTGCACTGAACGCCTGCAGGGAGATGTTGACATTCAAGGGTTTCAAAGAGTGATTGGCTAATCTTTTAGGAATTTGTTACTGCAGCTGTATGCTGCTGTTTATGGGTCTGTGTCTGTGTCTGTGTCTGTGTCTGTGTCTGTGTCTGTGTCTGTGTCTGTGCTGCAGAGATCTCCGCCTGTCCTGGATTTCAGTGGGACTGACCTGATTAAATAAATGGTTAATGCTGTGCTGTGCAGAATTCTAATGAGTAGTTACACCTGTGTTATTAGTCTAAATAACAGACAGGAGGAGAGAGAGAGAGAATAGTGTCTCATCTCCTAAATCTCTTCATCAAACACTTTTACTAATGTTGGTATATATTATATTAAATGTTCGTATCTATTGTTCTGGAGCATTTTATCTTTGTATTTTTACTTCAGCCAAGGAGATTATTCATCATCTCATTGTTGGTTGGTTGGTTGATTTGTTTGTTTGTTTGTTTGTTTGTTTGTTTGTCTTATGGCTTATGTGTAAAAATACTGAACAGATTTCCATGAGATTTGGTGGAAGGATGGGGGATTGAGCAAAAAGGAACCCAATCAGATTTGGAAAAGAGGAAACAAAGGAGCTGATCCAGCATTTCCTTCCTCCACTTTCTTCAACATGTAGAAATGGGGCATTATTTGACATTTCACTGATTTGACCTCATTGCAACATCTCTGATCCAGTTTGACAGACAGAGGCAGTTTCCACTTGGTGCTACATCCGGACACAAAGCATACAGGTGCCTTGTGTTTCATTAACACTTATTGAAATAAGACAATGAGGAGTCTTACCTGTCAAACAGTGCCAGCAGTGTGAGTCGGTCGAAGTGCAGGCCGACCCACAGGTACGGGAGAAGCCACAAGCGGTAGTACTGCCGGACTTTGCCGGCAGCCGAGGTGGCGACAGGGTCGTCCTGTGCCAGCGGTGCGTCCTGGAGCTCCGGGCTCAGATCTCCGTCCTGCTGCTCCAGCAGCTCTGGGTCCATGGTGAGCAGACGGTTCAGACGGATCTGAGGGAGGGAAATCTGTCTCACGGTTAGCCGACAGATTCATCACACAACTCAGAGCTCTGAGACAAACATGATTTATTAATAACCACAGTAGTCATACGAATTGAGCCATAAAAAAAGTCAATAAAAACAAAGAAATGTTAGCATTGAATATTTATTTCATATTAGGTTTGATTTTGTATGTTCACAGAATAAAGACTGGACCGCTGCCCCCCCCCCACACTCAAATCCATCTGGATTCTCATCACAAACATAACTAACAGTTGGAATCAGATGATCGGAGACATTTTTCTGGCTCATATATAAAACCAAAGCCAGATGAGTATATAGATACTGGCCTCATTCTTTTCTAAATGACTAGAAGTCATTTTTAAATCTGGTGAAATATTATTTGTTTTTTTTATTTGTTTGGAAAACAGAACAACACAACAACAACTGTTCATACTGACGAGTGTGAACACCAACAGTAATTTACAGAAACATGTAAAGCAGAGATGGTTTGCTTTGAACTGTTTCTGTCTGTACTCCTCCGCAAATCTAGCTCTGTGACACACACACACACACACCAACACAGACACACACAGGTTGGGTACTCACCAGGTCATGAGGATAGAAGCGAACTGAGGTAGAACTGGAGAGGTGGGAGTCGGTGTCCCTGCATCAGACAAAATGAAAACACTGATTAGAGAAAAGCATCGGCTGCGATTACCGTATTAAATCATCATCATGTTCCAGGCGACATGAAACTAAATTGTCAAAAGGTCATTTTCTCGCTTTTCTACTGAACAATTATGTTATTTTACCATTAAAATTGTTTTCCTCACAGGCATGTCATAAAAACAATTGGAAAAGATGATGCACTTAATGGGACAAACCAAGAAAGACAAAGATGAGAAATTTGTTTTATAAATTTATATAATTTTCAATTTGTTTTATCGAGTATGTTTAGTTAAAAAATGATGAGCGAGCATCAGAATCTTGGAACCCATTATGATCTCAAAATCCTTAAAAGATATTAATCTTAACAATTAATATTAAACGTGGAAGTAGCCAAAACGTAATTAATCCTCAAAACTGATTTAGAACGACATATCTCTTGTATCCAAATTAAATTCAAAGATAGAGGACGAGCATCTCACTTTTATTCTCAATAACTGGAGAATGTTTTTATTGCTATTTGGATTTTCTGTTCTCAACATGAGGTACAGCTGTGGATCATCTACATAAAAATAGCATGTGAGGTTTAGGCCTGCAAAACAGAATTAATCCATTTTTCTGATAATTGTTTTCTAGAAAAACCGATTAGTCACTAGATATATAAAGTAACATTTGAAATAATGAAAATCCTGCTGGGACAGTTTAGGTGATATCTTTGAATGGTTTCACCTGAGCAACAATTGAAAACCCACACATATCGGTTTTCTATCACATGAGACAAAGAAAGCAGCAAATGACAAACATTTACTTCATAATTAAAAAAAAGGTTGATGTTGATGTGAACCACAATCCACATAAACTGTTATAGATAGATTAGATTAGATTCAACTTTATTGTCATTGCATAGGTGTTTTGTGTGGGTTGAGAGAAGATTTAACGATTGGCTTATTAAAAAAAGACAACAAAGTACATTTTATGAGCTAAAAAAAACATTAAATAATTCCGATGAATTGACACTAACCATAGGTTATTGGAGGCTCGTCTGGTTGCAGGTTCAAAATTGACCAGGGACAAGTCACATCCACCAGCCTCGTATAAAGAGGGAGTGAGTTTTCCTGGAACAACACAACAGAAGACAGAGAAACACAGTCAGTTCACTGGAATCACAATAACGTCACTGTGTTCACCTGAGCCAATGGGATTATGACGTGAATGTGCCCTCTCCCAAAGAGACTATAAGCAAGTCAGTCATTTCCTGCTCCACTGGAAGAGCAATCAGGTTTGTTGCTGATTATGTGGATGCATTTCACTCTATCCTGTGATCAGCTTGACACTATGAAGTACACAAAGGCACAACCACTCAAATAAACCAGCTTCATAATTCCCTCAGAAAGTATCTCACAGCTCATGAGATGAACTAGTGACCTGATAAACTGGCTGTGCTCAACGAATAGAACTTCCCTTATGGCATTAATCCTCCCAGTTGATGTATGTAGGTGATATAAGAGATGTTGCTATGGTAACACCATTCCCACTCAGGTCCATGTAACCTTGATTACAATCCAAACTCTTTATATGTTTTGTTTTTAATAGTTCCGCTTTTAAAAATGACGGGGAAAGTAGAAAAAGAACGACAAACTAATTGGAAATATGTCACACAGCCAAGTATGACTCAAGAATATTGTGCAGTCTGAAATTACAGAAGTCGGGAAGAAACTGAACAAACATTATCCAGAGTTTCTCTAAAAAAAAATACTGTTCTGGTACATTTTCCTCATTTGTCATCTAAGTGACTGAAGGATTGGTCCCATATGTTCTGTTGCTAAGGAGAACTGCTCAATAAAAGGGAAATAACTTAAGAGTGTTTATTTATTTCAGGGTATTTAATAAAGGGATGATTCATTGTGCAATGTAGGAGAAAGCTACAACGGAAAATATTTTCTTAAGATGCAGCCGAAGACCAGTGTTCTCAATAATCAAATGGACGTCAGTAGTGAATGAAAATAAAAACTCTGCCAAAGAAGTTAAATCATATGCAGATAGAGAACAGGAGCACAGAACACACCGACCACCAAGTGTCTGTGAGTGGTAATACGTCTACCACTGGTTCACATGAAGGGCATCGCACAGCTCCAACCAAACTCAGATTTTTTTGCCACTAAACGTGTTCAGGGATGTCAGCAAAACATGTTTATGCATCGGCAGCGATCGACTCTGCGGCGTCAGCAGCACTGTGAGCAGGGAGAGCTGTGATCAAACGGTGAAATCCACATCCCAGTGAGGTCAAGTGCCGGCTGCTGCAGACACAGTATCGCAGACAGAGATAAATGGAGCAGAGGTAATCGTGCATCGGGCTTCGACTCATAGCAACAGTCCAGAGCTCGTGTATGTGAATCTGTGACCGGCTCTCTGCATGCGAGACCCTCCAAGCCACTGGCTCATCGCTTAATACCCAAGTAATTAGTGCAAAGCTCTGCAATGGCCCAACAGCAGCGTTAAATTCAATCACGCTGCACCAAATTTCATACAAATAAACACGTCAGTTAATCTAAATATCTCTGATTGTTTTCATCAGGATGCATTAAGTATTCCCTGGGAAATCCGTAAGAATATTAAAAAATGGCGATCTCACAAACGCACAAAAGGGTTTTTTCTTTTCTTTCTTTCTTTCTGCCGAGCTTCGAGACAATCAGTTCAAGACAAACGAATAACCCAGCCAACCAGCAAACAGCCAGGGGTGCAAACACAACCTCCTTGGCAAACACTTGATGAGACATTCAGATCTGTCAGGTGCAGCACTCGTCAGTGAGAAACTCCTTCATCTCAACACCTTCGTGCGTTCCCTACCAAAGTCGTCCTGCAAGCTGGTCGCGCCAACGGTTGAGGCCTTGTCCTGAGAACCCTCCAGGTGCGCGCTTCCATTCCTGGCCAGCAGGGAGGCGCTTGTGCTCAGCACGGTCACCTGGGACGGGGTTCTGGATGGCTGACTTTTCACCTGGGAAGTAGAAGGCTGGGAGGCCTGGCTGAGGGCCTCCTGAAGACTGTGGGAGGAGAAGGGAGAAGGGGAGGAAGTGAGAAGTGGTGGGCGGCGGCGGCGGGGAGGGGTTTGATGCACATGCTGGTTGCCATGGTGGAGGCCCCCCCCCCACTCAGTAAAGTGACACTGACTCTAGTCTCCTCATTCTTTACTTATTTTAATTCTTTAAGATTAAACAGACATTATGGCTCTTTTCCTTTAGACCTCTACAACAAATCAACTATCTTGTCACGTTCATGTGATTTGAATCATGTTTTCTAAAGCCTGACTGATATCAATGATGATACCGATGAGGAGTCAAAAGTTCAGATCCAGATATAGAAGCTAATATATATATTTTTAAGTATTGGCAATGATTCCTGAGATGTGGTTATCAAACCCTCAGGTAAAAAATGTAATTGAAGCTTTATATTTTACAGTTTGACCATAAAGTTTATTATAAATAGATTGAAATGATAAGAAAACACAAAGACAACCTAATGGAACTTGAATTAAGAAAAACACTGTTTACACTTGCACTACACTTACACTTTTTTACATTATTTATTCTGTAAAATAACAGTTTTTATACTGGTGCATATCAGCAAACACAAACTCTGATGTCTGTGAAAGGCTCATATCAACAGGTTCCTCTTATTTCTACACAGACTGACCTCCACGATGGCAAGAGGCATGAATGAGAACTGTGACACTGAGAGAAAAAGCCTGTACATGAAATGCCTGATAAGCCTTTTCCAGTTCTTCTAAAAGCTGCACATGGATATAAAGCAGTGAAAAGAGACTTAGCTCTTCATGCTTTTGATAAGAACGTGTCCAAAGGAGAAAAAAAATCTACCCAGAGCGAACGGCCTCTTAACTTTTACACGACACTAATCCTCAATGATGATAATAAATTCCATCAGGACTAGATCAGGGCAGTAAGAGGACTCTCGTCATTTCCTTTCCTCTTTAAAAATGATTATCAGAAGTGTATTTTGAGTGGTGGAACATTGAAAAACCATGTGACGCAGCAAGAGGTGCTCCGGTGCTCCAATGAAAGGGTGAAAATCAGTAAAGGGAGTGAAGGGAAGAGGAAGAGATCAGAGGCAGAGGGAGCAGGTTTCCTGACCTCTGGCCGGCTGCATGTTTTAATTTTTTTACTTGCTAAACATTTTTCAGGGCTCAGAGTTGAATGTGTGACCGTGTGAGATACATGCAGGAGACGACTGCCCCTTGGCCAGAGGGGAATCTGCTGTTGGCAGGTGTACAACAGAAGAGGAGGAGTTAGAAAGACCTGAGAGGAACCAGATACACACCCACAGCATGAGACCAGAGAAACATACACATCCAGTATTGCCACTTTACTTTACGGCTTAACTACAAATATAGCTTTCCTTTTTTTTTATAAAACTCCAAGCTAGCTAGTTACAGCACGACCTCTCTCTAATTCGGCTGCCACCTCAGGAGTGACGGTGCATTTGAAGTTCTCTTCAGCGTGCACCTCATGCCCGTCAGGTCACTGTCCTTTGCAACAGTAGAGATTAAAACAAAGTTAATTTAGGAAAAGGACTAAAAGGCCGGACTGCACTTAATTAAGAATTTACAAATCATGAGAAGGACAGAAAAAAAGGTTATAAAATCATATTTATGTCTAAAAGAAAGAAAGGGAGGAAATCTCATGGATCTTTCTCCTTTGATTTATCATTTTTAACTTGTGCAAAATTGGTGTAAATTAACAGGCACCAAAAATCAACTGAGGAGCAGCTACGCACTCACAAAATAACAAAACAGTTAAAAGTCAGAGTTTGCAGGCCTTTGATTTTTAAAATGATCAATATTCTCTTCATCCCCTCTCTTTGAAACGTTTTCAAGAGAAGAGCAAAGTAATCTGATCGAGCGTGACGTCTGTATTACTGGACGCATCGTGCCCGGCTCTGAGAGGAGACGCCTTGTCAGACAAGTGGATTAGTGAGTTTCTGAGGACTCCGTTCTTTGATCCCTGCCCAGCCCGTGGAAAAGGAAAGATCGAGGTAGAGTGATAACAGGATGAAAAGAGCTCTTGAGAAAAAGGAGAACCAAGGACATCACATGCAGAGAGGAGAGGAGACACCCGTCCAGGGACAGCGGACGTTTGGCTTGAGGTCATGCACAGCGGATGACGCAGACGGGGGTTTTGATGAGAGGCGGGAGAGAGCGCCACCTGGCAGCATGCTCATGCCAGGCGACACGGGGACAGAAATGACTCCCTGCCCCGTGCACGGCGTACCTGAGAGGAGATCCAATGAGAGAGGTGGGTGGGGTGGGGTTACTCCCTGCGTTGTGCCGCCGCCGCACGGCCTGCCGGCGAAACGTGCTACGCTCACGGCGAAATATGACCGTCTCCTCGCTCCCTGGGGCTGTTATGGTGAGACACATCATTGGCCAGTCAGCTTGGAACGTTTCCTGTCTATGAGAACTTAATGCGGGGGTAGGATGTGATGATCCCACGTTATGCTCGGGGGTCAGATACATTTCATACACAAGGAGACAACGATCACAAAACCTGCTGCTTGAACTTCAAACAAACTCAATGGAGAGTTTCAACCTTTTAGAGATAAGACAACAGGACGTGTTGTTGCATATCTTACTCCTGCTCTTACAATCAAACAGAGGAACCCCCAAAAATATGGAGTAGAACATTTTGTACAATTATTGTTTTATAACATCTGCACAACAGCGCCCTCCAAGTTGATCTCGGATAAAAGCACAATGAATTTCCCAACAAGATTCTTTTGAGTCAGCAGCTTTAAAGATCTTCCTTATTGTAACACAGGCAAAAGGCTTATCTTCTCTAATACCCCTGTTAAAGGACAAGTAGGTTAAAATCAAAAAATTTCGTGATATTATAAATTTAGTCTTGTAGAAATCGAGACCTCTTTTCTTGTGATATTGTCCTAAAAATATTTTAGGACAATATTATTCTCAAAATCTCAATTTCTTTCCCTCTTTTCTTTTGTCCTAATGTAAAAGTGGAAAGAAAAAAATAACACATTATTCTTCATACAATTACAAAGTTGATTTCAGGAGCAAACAAACTCAATGTTGTTCAACTCACTGTACCCAAGGTTTTGCTGCTACAGCCTTACTTGGTCGGATGTGACCTCTGTGGCTGTTATCTAATGTTTCAAACTTCCAGAAGATATGTTAAGTCTGCCACTACTGAATACTGACTACATGACTCGTCTCTACCTCTTTTTACGCCACATTACTTATTATAATACCATGGCTGTGACTTGCGGCCACCGTGGCTGGTGTGAAGCTGAAGTTACTGTAATGACATTAGCAGCCTGAGGGGGAAGAGCCGCTGGAGTCGGTCCGTGTGCAGAGGGGGGGGGGAGGACATGTCTGCTGGTGAGACACAGTCAAGTTAGTTCTTGTAAAACTATTAAAAGGTTCTTGTGTGACATCTTCAAATAGACTATTAGTGGCTGCAAAATGATTTATTTAGCAGGCTGAAGCTAGAGGGAGGTAACTCTGGTTAAATTCAGTGAACGTCACCTTGTGTGTGTACGTGGACAAGTTGAGACTAAAGTGCAATACTGTTGACTTCAAGTCAAGATAACTATGCTATGCTAGATTGTAATGTCCTTCCCCTCCTGTGAATGTGAACGCACCCTTATGTTTGACCCGGGTTAACAAAAAGAAAAATGGTGCAGGAGCAAGATAGCAGGGATCCAAGGAGAATCCATTACTAATTATGAGACGTTTCACCAGTTGTCACGTGCACACAGCGTCCTGCCTCTACCACTGTATGTCCAAGGTGGTGTCAGCTCTAGATACCCAATAAGCAATAAGTGTCAAGGTCATACAATATCTTCACAACACACAGAAGCCTCAGTAAAAACATACCACTTATCATCCAGGGAGTTTGACGGCTGCAGGGGAGGGAATGAATGTGTGTATGACACTAATAAGAGAGCTGCTGTTTGTGTAGCCTCAGCACAAAGCACACACTGTGCCATCATGCTAACAGTGATCTATGCAGGGAACACTACGCCTGGGTCAGGGCTGTCACTCCATGGAAACTCACCATGGTTACACTGAATAAGTGAGGCAGACAACACTGTGCGCACACACACATACACACACACACACGTACGCAGAGTTGACACAAAATTGTCTCAATTTGATAAATTCTATCATAACACTCAAGTTGGGCCAGAGAAAGGCTATTTAGTAAAGTGAGATTATATATGGCTTTACAGTAAATGAAAGTTCAATACACATTCAAAGCATCATTCAGTTTGTAATTAAACAATCCCAATCTGACAAAAACAAGCAGAAAATATCAAAACAAACTAATGATTCCTGTCGTCTTAAATTTACCAGATCAACCCTTTAGTTCTTCTGATAATTCACAGAATGGATCACATATTGAACCAACCTGTACCTTTGAATATCGACAGGGTTGAAAACAACCATTCCTCTGATTCATGTAACCGCACTGACAACATAGAATGTAGACCAGTCATCAAACACTAGTTGTAAACCAGACAGATTGGTTGTGTACAGCATGTTGAGGCGCTGTGTGTGTGGTACGTACCCCGCAGGGAAGCAGCAGAGGCGTCCTGAGGCTCGGTGAAAGCCGCCTGGTTGGGCAGACTGTTTCTGGAGCGGGTCACCGACTCCAGCTGGGAGGCCCGACCCAGCAGGGAGGCTGCATCGAGGACTTCCCCTTCTTTGGCTTCCAGGTCCGACTTGGAGGTGGTGAGGGGCCGAGGCCCGGCTGGAGCTCCGAGGCGACTGGGATCGTTAAGGCAGGCGGCCGTACCGCTGTCCAAACTCAGCACTCGAGCGTGTGTTTTGGCACTGCCTGTGCTGGGGGTACGGCGTGAGGGGCGCCGCTTCCCTCCGGTTCGAACCCCCGCCTCGGATCCTGCCACAGCTTTCACCGTGGAGGAGGAGGAGGAGGCCGCCCCGGCTGCAGTGTGCTTGGCTTTCAGGGCCCTGTAGCGGCCCTCTGGGGAGTGGCAGGAGCGGGACGTGGTACTCGATGAGCTGTCTGTGCTTAGGTGGTGGGTGGAGTGGAGACTGGAGGCACAGCTGAGTTCACTCTGATCACTGGAGTCCCCCTCTCCACCCCCAGTAAACACAGCACTACAAGGCTTGGCCATGCCGCGTAAAGACATCATCTCCCGATGACGACTGGCATCAAAGCTGCTTGCCCTCTTCTTGCCAGTCCGCCGGCGTCCACTGCGCCCTGTCGACAGGGAAGAAGTTCTCTGAACAATGTTTGCTGACTGTGGTTGAGCGTCTCCTTTCTCCTGCACCTGCTCTGTGGCAGGTACGTCTGTGGAGCCGTCAGCACAGGTCCTGATGCCAGGCTCCTCCTGCCCCCGACCAGGCTCTACCTGCTCTGGGGTTGCAGAGGACGGAGTGTCAGCAGGTCGTTTAGCAGTCAGCTCATTGGCATGAGGGTTTTTATTGGCCTCCCTAGAGGGAAGACTGCTAAGACCTCGAGAGCTCAGACTGCCGAGGCTCGTAGTCCTGCCGTCTGCAGGAGCAGAAACAACATCTCCTCTATTCCGAAGACGTTCGTCCCCTGAAAGTGAGAGCAGGCTCTCCACATGTGTAGAGCTGGTCTGCTCACTGTGAAAACTGCTGATAGTGCTGTTGGTGTCCCTGTCTGTACCACTGCAGTAGCTCTCAGTGGAGCCACTACTGCGAGTACTCAGGCTCCGGAGGCTGTCAGCACTGCGCTCCCCTCCCTGGGACTTTCCTCCCCCCCCAGAGCCTTTCCTACCTCTACCTACGTCCACCTGGTACAGTCCTGAGGTACCTTCCCCTGCCTCCCTGGAGGCTGAGCGAGCAACCCTGCATTGTTCTTTGTGCCTGTAGCACTCCATTCCAGAGGTGGAGGGCACAGCTGGGTCCTGTTGGTACATCTGCTCTGCCCCCTCGCCACACACCGCGGACCTGTGTGGTCTGGCAGTCTCCAGCTCACACACAGGGTCAAGGCCACCTCTTCTGGGTGGAGGGTACAAAGCAAAATCTGGTAGACACGGGTCGGGGAAAGCAGAACCCGCCGAGCTAGAGGTCCGAGGCAGCCCCCGGGAACGGAGCTCCTTCCTGAAGGTCTGAGATTGCATGGATGCATGACTGGTCAGCTCCGTGTCACAAGAGGAGTGTGACAAGCTGAAGTGATAAGCAGCGGAGTTGCAGATATCAGCCGTCTCTCTGGACAGCTCTGAAGGACACAGGGAGGTGGACGGCTGCAAGGAGGCGAAGGAGTCGTTGGGGACAAGGCAGTACATCTTAGCATCGGACAGCAGATCTGAATGGACAAAAAGAAATTACACAATGCAGAGGGTGTTGAAATGCCACTAACACAAAAAGGCTTTTTGCTTATACGTGAACGTCATGTGTGTTTACCATGATCATGACTGCAGCTCTCAACAAGAGTCAAACTAATGTCATCTGACGTCTTTCCTGCAAAGATAGAAAGAAAGCAATGAGGATAAAAAGGATAAAGAAATAGTCTAATATTCTAAAAGTATTAGTTGTGAGAGGTGACTAAAGTTGTAAACCTGACACAACCAGGGAGATGTGCTGAACAGATTCCTTGAATGAACAGCTGACTGCATGAGATAACATTTGAGATGAGAAACGGATCATTTATCCTCAAACCCTTCCCAAGTGGTCAGAGTGGTCACACTACATTAGAGTTGGTGATGGACAATCTGAAGCCCAGCAGGGGCCCTGGTCCCATTCTAGACCATTTCCTGTCATCACAACCACCAGCTAATTAGAAAACCCACTGAATTATTCAGACGACGCAGCCACTTCACTCTAACACTACAATGGACCCAAAGCAAAGCTACAAGTTCATTTATTGTCTTTTTCTCAGTGAGCTGCTCTAATGAAGATTTCCTTGAGAACGACTCCCAAGCTGCATCTTTCAGTGTATTACTTGTTTTTCCCCCACAGTCAGCAGTGCCTGTCTAAAGCTGCCTTATCTCAACTGTGGAGGTCACAGTAACGCTGAGTCAGACTACATCTCCTGGGCAGCAGGGTGGTCATAGTCGAGGTTGTGTTGAAACCAAAAACAGAGAAGACGTTACACGGTTGTAAAGAAGACGTGGACCAGGTCCAGACAGTGAAAAGAACTGACTGAAGTTTCACAGACACACAAACAACAGAGAGAGGGAGGATGGTACCTTTGGCAACTGTTGCTCTTCCATGGTTGGACGCAATCTGAAATTCGAATATGAAAAAAAAAGACAAGTCAGTGATCACTTGAAAAAAAGTTGGTCTCGATGTCAAAGGAACATTTCTGAAGCTAAATGTTCCTGAAGGAAAATGACACGGTGAGTGATCTTCTGAGGAAACAGCTTCCCAACAGCCGGCGCCTCTTCACTGTCATCACAGGGGAGAGGTTTTGGCTTCACTTCCTACTGAGCACACAGCAGCTGAGCAGAGCATGATGGCTGAGCGGCAACCCAAGGACACGCAGTACAGAGACACAGCTCCCACGAGGATTCAGGGGTTAAATATACCTCTCAGAATAAAATGGATAAATAAGTATGAATATATAAGGGAGAGAGTTGCTGACAGCAAACTAATGACAACAACCCCTACACGTGCACACACACACTAACAGCTCTTTCCTCTACGGTCAAATTCAAATCATCTTAAACTTGGATTTTTACTCCTTGGGTTTCTCCTTGCTTGTGTAACAGGAAGCACCGACTTGGAGAACTTTAAAAACTCGGTCAGATCTCAGTCTGTGACGTTTGTTTTTGAGACAGATTGAAAACACTGCTCCCTGGAGCGTGTCACACTTGTTTACTGATCATTCCTTGTAACACAAGAACAATGGTGTGAATTAACTAGTGGCACAAACAGATGTAGGTTTTGAATAATTCAGACGTAGTTCAGGTTGAGATGTATTATTATTTTCAAAAGCAAAAACATAAATTAGTTACGTAAAGTCAGTTTATTGTATAAAGCCGAAACAACATATTTTGTATATCTTCCTCATGATAAATTACATAAATGATTAGTCGATAATAATCATTCGATCAGCTTTTGTTCGTCAGGCAACAGGATGATGCCAAAACTACGCTACACAAAGTTTCTCAATGAAGAAATGGAGCAAAACACAGAGTTAGAGATCAAGGGTCAAGATAATTAATGGGAAACACTGCGATGAAATGGCGAAAGGGCATCAACAGTATCAACAGGTGACAGAAATGGCCGAGTAAATGCAGCTAGTAACCATGGATGCTAACAGTGTTAAAGCGTTTAAGAAGAATCAGCTTTGCAAAGGTGTTAAGAGAAAGTGAAAGCACTTAGATAAGGATCGAGCCACAGGTTAAAGTCGAGTAACACTGGATGTAGATCCTAACTGTTGTTTGTTTACAAGGACGTTCCACAGGGCACCTCTGAAGTAGGTTGTTACTTCCATTATTAAATGGTGAAACAAGATTACTTGTATTATATTCAGGTATATTTACATACTCTGTCTAAAAAAAGAAGGATGAGGATGTGGTGGCGTCTCAATCTGGATCATATTATATTCTGCCCAGTTTAGTTTGCAGGCTGCAGCAAACCACTGCTCTGCTTACCTGCTGGTTAGACTCCATCCCGATATAGGAGTTCCTGGAACTGCAGTCCACTGGCGGAGTCTCCTGCCTGATGAACTCTGCCATCTCAATACCCCCTCCAGGGTCCCTGGACACACACACACACACACTTGTATTAGCAGCATAGCATTCACTTCCTCAAATCTGAATGAATAAATGAAAGGTTCAGAGAAACACGTGCTGTTCATCCTGCTCAGATCGCTGATACTCTCAGTTCAAGGAAAATCACATCATGAAACTTTATTAAACATACTAGTATTTTACATCCTTTATATGGAGATTGAAACTCAAGCAAAGGAACAAAAACAGATGTAAGCATCCATTTAGATTTTCTCCCAGAGCCTATATTTAGCCCGGACGTGCGTGTTTAACCAGTCGGTATGTTGAAACAAACGACTTGCCAGGGATTGTCTATAAATCATTTCCTTATGCCAAAAAACGTTTCGTAAATGGATCAAACCACAACACAAACGGCCCCGAGGAATGAATTACATCACGAAACTCAGATGAAAGGAGACTGGACCAATAGGACGAGGGGCAACAAACACCTTGATGGCCTTCAGCTCTGCTCTACTGTAAACTCAAACAACCTGGAATGTAACTCCAGATGTGTGGGCAAAGCTGCTCACTGTGGTTGAGAGCTCTCATTTTTTTCTTGTTGCCTTTCCCCTCAGCGTCCTGCTAAGCGCTCCCGCTGGAATGTGTACATGAGTCACCTCTTCGAGTCCTGGGCAGTAAAACCAAACAACCTCACTGACTTTTGTTCCTTCTGAAAAAGAGTTTAACTATAAAAAAAAAGGGAGAGAGAGAGACTGGCATTCAGAGTGAGGGGTACTGCCCTGTTTCATACTCTGTGATGTGTTACAGTACATGACATGATCAATGTGAATCACTTTTTCAACTTGTATAATTTATCATCAGCTGTCAATGTTGAGATATGGTTTGATTTAGTTTGTGGAAACAGGAGCCAGCTGAGTCCAGCAAAGCAATGAGCACACTAAACATGACCATCATATTAATGTGCTCATGAATTATCATTATTAAGGTATCATAAGCACATTCACCTTCTACTGATGTATCTTTTAAGAAAAATGGGTCACATATTTGTTTATTTTGTTTATTTAGAGGGATCCCCATTAGCTCTACCCTAAGGCAGAGCTACTTTTAGTGGGGTCCACATATTGAATTATGTATATTTGTACATTAAGAATATCTTATGTTTCAAGACAAATCAAGATAACTGAGCAGAGTTGTCCAAACAGAATATAAATATTTATCTTTTTAAGTATATTTTCACAAGCATTTCTAGCTGATGAATAACTCTAATACAATGAATAAACTATTTATAATATATTTTTACTCCATGCCAGTAATCCCAATTACATCATCTGCTCTATAAAAGGAAACTGTTCAAGAAAAAGGTCAAGCAAGTTGTGTCATGTAATTGTCTGAGCTCATATCAATGGGTCTACACACGCACTGGTACGGACACAGTTAACACACAGATAAAAGACAACAACAGCATCTTGGGCAGAGAGCACATCTACAACACAAAAGGAAATTAATTTTTTTGATGTGTTCTGGATCAATGTTTTGTGAGTGGGCTCAGTGTTTGTTTGTTTTTGTGCAACAAAAAAGAACGCGAGCAACACGATGTACATTCCTACTGATCATTTACAGGAGGTGGTAACGCTTCATGAAACACAGCAGGAGGCCAGAGAATACTTTGTGGGAAAAAGGAAATTCATCTGTTAGTCCTCGAAGATACATAGTTTGAAACCCTGAATGTAAACAGGGCTTTTGTTTGCTTAGCAGAGAACAATCTACAGAGAACAGCTTTCAGGGTCGAAGGCAGACGGGGATCTTGTATCGTATTTTAAAACAATGCTCGACACCAACACTCATTTTACACAAAAACCATATGTAATATTTTTCAAAGTTAATAACTAAATGCCTTCGACTACATGAAAAGTATGTTTACATGATCAAGCCGGAGTAAAGTGGCTGTCACCATCGTTACAGCTGCTGCTACAGCTCCGCGTGACTCCTCACATCTTGAAGCTTTTAAAAGCAACATATTGATTTTCCTTTCTGTGTCCTTTGACATTTCACCACCGGACAACATGACCTTTGACCTCAGCTCCAGATTAAACCTTTAACCGACACGATTCCCCTCCGCGACCACGCTCCATGAGATCACCGATCAGGAAGCACGGTCTTCTCGGAATATACCTCATCATCTCAGCAGCTGAGTCACACTCATGATGCGATTTTGTCCCACGTCTCTAGAGATCAGATGGACTACTGGTCTGTGAGACAAGACGTGAACTCACCCCGGGCCGTTGCTGTCCTCCCGGCGAGTGATGCCTCCATCATTAGCCCCCTCAGTGCCGCCTCTGCTGCCCTGACTCTCCTTGGCCTGGTGTTCCACCACCTCCCCCTCATCCAGGGCATGGTGGAGGCGGTAATTCACCGTCTTCAGCAGCAGGAACATGGCAGCGATCACACCACAGTAGATTCCTACGATCACCATGGTCGGCGGCAGGGCCTGGGATGAGACAAAGAAGAGGACATTTGTTTATATATCATATTGTAGAGGGAACAGATTGATGGGTTTATTAGGCTGTAATTCATATTTAGAAATAGATTGTCTGGTGTCCCGTTTTTTTCAAAAGGCTGTTCTTCTTACTCACGTCTTTATCCAAAATGACAACAGGTTGACAGATTAATGTCTCAGTGAAGGACGCTCTCTCACCGGGTTAGATTAATTGTCCCGAGGTGTGAATGTGAGAGTAAACAGTTGTTTGTTTCTGTGTGTTGGCCCTGGAACACACTGGCAGCCTGTCCAGGGTGAACCACAGCTCTCGCACGATGTCAGCTAGGATTGACTCCAGCTCCTTCAGCTAATTTGTTCAGTATGATATCAGCCTCACAAAACCTTTTCTTTGTCATGTAAACTGAATATTTGGCAGTTTGGAGGAAGACATTTAAAAAGCTTCACCATTAGCTCAGTTAATGTTCTAATGCTTCAAGGATTAACCAATTAATCCCATGAATGAAAACAGTAGCCAGCAGATTAATTGATCATGAGTTAAATCTCTCGCCGCTGCCCCGGTGTGTTGCTGGAATCGAACCTGCAGCTTAACACATTATTGCAGCAATTATTTCTGCTGCACATCGGCCATGTGAGAACTGCTGCCTTCAGATTTCAGCCTCGCATTTAGAAAGAGGCACAGAGGCTGTCCCCAGGCATCTGTGTGTCCCACAACAAGGTGTCTGAGCTGCTGCGTCTCCCCCATCCCCCTGCATCTATCTGCAAGTTTTTTAAACCTGTGGCTCGACATGAACCACAGACCTGACCGACATCACATATTCCACTCCCGGAATAGAACGGAAACCACAGACCGATATGAAACATCTGACATCCTCCGAATATAGAAGGTGAGTAAGTGCTGAGCAGACAACGACATGAGGACATGGACATGAGGTGGCATCTGTGGAGCACATCTGGATTTAGACAGCCGGTCCACAAGTCACATGCAGAGGTGGACTGCGAGTGATCTCTCTGTGTGTGTGTGTGTGTGTGTGTGTGTGTGTGTGTGTGTGTGTGTGTGTGTGTGTGTGTGTCTCTGTCTGTCTGTCTGTCTGTCTGTCTGTCTGTCTGTCTGTCTGTCTGTCTGTCTGTGTGTCTGTGTGTGTGTGTGTGTGAAGACCTTTCCTGGCAGTTTAGAGGACAGAAGTAAACACAGAGCTTCTCCTCTAAAGAGCAAACAAAACAAAACAAAAACATAAAAAAGCCCCTCGTGACGAACGTAGGGAACAAACTTGGTTCCTCAGTGATGTCTTCAGTCTTCACTTCCGTCCCCCTGCAGCCAGCTGTGCTCCTGCAGCCACAGCTGGCAGCTTCTCCCTTCACAAAACTGGTGAAAGCATCAAATCACAAGCGACAGGCTCAAAAACAAGAAGACAACAGAGGAGAGGTGGATGGGGGGTGGAGGGTTTGGGGGGGGGGAGAGAGAGATAATTAACTCAGTGCCTCTGCCCGACTGATTTTAACCGTAAACACGGGGAATCTACACAAAAGAGCACCCTGGTCCAATCTAGTTGATGGATGGTGCACTTTTACAATAACAGGCTATTCGAAGGGGAAGTAGGGGGGACTCTGTTCCCTGCCGAGCACCTGGAGGAGGTTCATCTGCTGGAGAACCGGACCAGCACCGGGTTCTGTTGATACTGCGTGTCTAATAGATCGAGTCCCGTTAGTTCACAGAGACGTTTTCGCATCGCTCCAGATAATAGACAGAGACGCAGGACCGTTAAGTCTCCGGTGGCAGCTAACGGAGCGGACAGTTGGTTTGTTGGACGTGAGGGAGGGGGGGGGAGGACAAATAAAGACAGTTAACGACGAATAGAAGGTAACGACGCGATGGAGGAAGAGCGAGGCTCACCATGTACAGGGTGAAGGGGAAGCATAGCAGGAACAGCCAGGTGTAGAGGTGCAGCGCGTTGACGAACGTGTTCTGGTCCGGGTCGTAGTACCACCCGCCCGTGATCGAAGCCCAGACCCCCTGCCTGAGGATCTGGAGGGTCTGCGACCCCATGGCGGTTCGATCCCCGGCTCCGACGAGAAGCGAGCGGGCGACGCGGCCGGGCTGACACGCTCGGCTAGCGGCCGGAGGACGTGACAAACGCCGCTCCGCTCCCAGACACTGGCCTGAAAATCCCCCGTGCAGCCATCTTCTCTGCAGCCAGCCAGCGTTTCCAGTCCTCCAGCGAGGAGACTGCTATCCCACCACGCCCTGCGAGAGGCCGCTTCTTCTTCGCGGCTTCGCTAAACGGTAGCAAGGAAGCGGCGAGAAAATAAAATACCACCGATCATTTATTATTTTTGGGGAAATGTTGGCATTTGGTTTTGTTAAAAGAAGATATGATAAAAATATAATAAAATTGATATAGTGAATAGTGTTATTATTTTTTTTTCCCGAAAGATGTTGAAGAATATGTAATTCAACCAAAAGGCTGTTCAAACTTTGAATATCTTTAAATTCTACTGGATGATTTATATGTTTATTGTTTCTTATTCTCATCCTCTTTTTAAGTAATAAATCAACACAATTTCATATTCTGAGTCTGTGTCTTTGTGAAAATACATCTTTTCTGAGCGTATTGTCATGCGTTCATTCTTCTTTGTTTATTTCGGACATTTTCACAACATAAAGGAGACATTTTTTACAAACAAGTGAAACTAAATAAACAGAAACAAGTATTATTTACAATTAGTGATGAGAGAAATATAACCAGACACATATTCGAAAAGGAGTGAGAAAATCTCAGTGATTAAAGGTTCATAGTGTAGAATTTAGTGACATCTAGTGGTGAAGTTTCATGATGCAGCTGAATAACACTCAAAAGGTGTTTAGTTTAGTATGAGCTAATGTAAAAAAAAACATGGCAGCCTCCGTAGAGAGGAGCCACTTCCGATGTAAATATAAAGTATTTAAATCCAATTGTAAGGCAAAGAAAACACCAATTCATTCAATTTAGGTAATTAATAAAAACATCCTTAGGATTATTATATATTCAAGTTTTGCCAATAGATCCTTTTCATCTAAGTCTTACACACTGGATGTTTAATTAATAGTTACCGTATACTTAGCTTGCTTCCTTTTTCTATAAATATGTTTTACCTGGGCTCCATATTGTATATAATGTACAAAAATTAATTAAACTGCGTGTCTGACCTCCACTGACTCAACTGTGATAAACAGATGTGGAAAATAAGGTAATATTGGGACGACGGGACCAAAAGTGATCAAATGTTGACACCTGCTGGACAAAACCTCCCATTGTAAATATTGCCTTCACAGAGATGGTTAAATCAAAAAGAATATATATATATAATGATAAAGCAAAAACAAACAAAAAAATTCTTTGGTAATCTCAAATTCCAGTGAAAGACATTAGAATAAGACAATCCATGTTCACGTTTAAATTACATTAAGAGGAATTATTTAAAGTAGAGGTACCTTTCAATTGTACTTATACACAGAAGTTGGAGTAAAGTTACATTTCAGCACTGAAAATGATCACATTTGATTGGTGTACTCATGTACCAAAGTGGGATAAGAGCAGGTAATAAACTTAATGCTTTTATTTCCATCTGCAAACAGAGTAATGAGGTGTCATAAAGAGTCAGAGGTAGATGAATCCACAACAACAAATTACTTTTCATCAATTAAAACACACAAGGATACAAGAGCTGATTCATTTTAATACAAAAACACAAGAAAGTAGAATATTTCTCTCAAGAACAGATGAAAGGGTTTGCAATTAAAGAGACGACGGGTTTAAGGAGTTTTTTTGTCTTTCAGATGAGCTGATGCATCGTGACACATCTCGCTGGGAGGCAGAAAATGGAAATTAAACTGTTCCCTGAAGTCACTACAATAGAAACATTAAGCTTCTGTCAGCAGTAAACTGACACTGAGTAAATCAGCTTATCGTCAATAAAACCTCATCAACTGTGAAACGCCTGCTGACATCAAACAGTACACCCCCTGTTCGTAGTGCAGCTGCCTGAATGGTCTGTGACGTCACAGCTATCAAGTATACGGGGCTAAGGTTACAGTGTAAAAGTAGTCCTGGCACCGAGGGAAGAAACAGACCCCTTTTTTTATGTGCCAGTTCTTTCTCAGTATGCTGTAAACTGATCAAACGAGCGAAGTGGTAAACCATCGTCCAGTTTTGAAAGGGAGCGGAAATAATCGTTATCTTTTTCTTTAGCTTGCGCTATCGGACGTTTCACTGCATTGCTCCATCTTCACGCAGCACGATGATGGTGGAGCCGTCACTGGAGCCTTGCTCTCTTCTCGGGAGGAGGTTTGCTGGGTGGAGCTGTGGCGGAGGACTTTGTGGCCGGTTCCCTCTCCTCTTGTTTTACAGTTTCTGCAGGAGGTTCAGGTTCCTTTTTCACCTCAACTGCAACATAAGAACAAACCTTTATGGGAAAAGTCGTGGAATTTGTGGGATACTGGAAATCCATCTCGACTACTTCTACAATAAAGCCTTAAACAACCATTAAAGTATACACATTATAATGACTTTAGGATCATACCTGGAATTGGCTTCTCACCAGGCTTAGGCTGAAATTACAGAAAGGAAACCAAATTATTACCTAATAAGTAATTCTCATTTTAGGAAATTTCCAATGTACAGACCAAAAAGATTCAACAACAACAGCAGTTTAGAACCAGTGTAACTGTACCTGGTAAAATGTTGGTGGAAATTTGGACCTGAGATCCAAAAGGAGTGTGTCTACACGGTGCCTCTGAAACAATGAACTCTGTTCCTCCTTCTTCTTTGACTTAGGTTTGTTTTTTTTCTGTAATAAAGCATTTTGTCAATCAACGCTTGGAATAAGTCATCATCCTAAAATTACAACTAGTGTCAACAGAGAGTCGTCATAGCTCTGGATTCAATCTGTGATTCTGTGACAGAATCTATTCCTCTGTCAATAGCAGAACCACAAAGATGTCCAAACTAAAAATAGTTTTAATGGTGAAACTTCACCTCGCTCCTCCTGGTCCTTAAAGTGCCACCAGTATCCTTTGGACGGGTGGTAGCGGCAATATGACATGGCTTCATCAAACGCTGACTGGATTCCATGGACTGCAGACAACTACAAGAAATATAATTCACGTCACTCACAGTAAAACCACAACCGATCCCACATACACCAGTATCCTCTCCTTCACTCTTTCAAGGTTACTTTATATGATCATTTTATAAACCCTCACCGCTCTGGAGCTGATCACTGTTCCCAGGTCTGGGGCCTGATACACGACTCCTGCTATGATGTAGTAGTCAGAGAAAGGTATCACTGGAGGATGAAAACATACAGCAGGGGAGGATGTTAGATCTTTCACCAGAACATCTGTTCATTTGGTTGTCAGTCATGAATGAAGAATCACAAATCTATCACTGGCATTAATTAAAACAGAAATGCAGTTCTAAATGTTAACTCTTCCAGATTAAAGCCTAAAAGACTATGCGTGAGTCGAATCATGATTTTTGAAGATCGTTGCAGTGCTTGTCCAGACACAGTATTTTGTTAACAGTGACCTCATTCAGGTCGATGGCTATTGATAGAAAGGACTCATTTGTTTAGTCATGTTTAATTTCACAATTTCATCTTTTATTTGTCGTGCCCTTTGTCCACTGGCTCATCTACTTGCCACAGTTTAATTCTTTATTTACACTTTAATCCGATGCTACACTGCTCACCTTGTGTTGGCGACTGCCTCTGCTGTTTGCGGATTATGTAAAGAATTGGCTCCTGAGCGTGAAGAAGAATGTACTCCACTCCCACCATCTGACTGAAAACGACAGAAACAATATTATTTGCTTTTAGTTTCACAAATGTCACATTACAGCTCTGCAGCTATGTACTGATTATGTATTTTTGTAACTTTATCAGCAGCTGTTTGCTAGAAACACACACAGTCCACACAGATTGCCCCACTTAATACTTGTTGTCTACTTGTATTTATGACACATGTAAAAGATGAACTTACTTTAGATGTTCCAGAGTGAGCCGCTGCATCTTCACGACCTCGTTGTTGCAGGTTCGGTCGTAGAAGGGGTTGCTCCTCTCAGAGAAATAGTCCAGCACATTGCCAGGGTTGAGAATGGGCACCCAGCCGCTGTCCACCCAGGAGATCCCCAGAAGGTTGTCTGCAAAAGAGAAGGACAAAGTTAATGAGATGTTCTGGACATGAGGAAGTTCAGTTTATACATCATCACAGCCTGAAATGTGGCTTAATTTAGGGTTTAACGAACATCCAGAGTTTACTTAGCTTGTTTTGATATTAGTGGTTATTGATTTATGTATGTGTTATGTTAATAAAATGTGAGTTAGTGTCGAGTGGTTTTCAGTCTGTACACCTCAGGTTATCCACCACTGACGACTAGTTAACCATCAGTTAGTACCAACTACCCAACTATCACAGAACCAGACAGCTCAGTATGAATGAAATGACTCTATATTAACTCATGACTTAATTTTGTTTGTAAAACTAACGGAGCTGTCAGCGACTGTAAAGTTAACTGAATCAAAGATGCTAATCATTGCTAAAGCTAGCTTCTAGCTTAGCACTCACTTTGAAGCTACAGACGGAGGATTTATAACTGTTTTATCTAAAAGGTTAAAAAATAACACGTAACATATTACATTGTTAAATATCATTACGTGAAAAAAACGGTCACATTATTTCTAACAAACACTGAAAGTCAGATTTCTCTACCTCTGAAATCCACCGCCGACATGATGACAACAAAGCGTCTCACGAAGATGACGTCCTCATGCGCCTGCTTTAGGTCGCAGTTTGATGACGTAGACTTAATAGTGAGTAAAAGTCTATCACTCAAAATCGAAAAGACACACAATAACTTGTTTATGATTTTACAGGTAGACGTTACTCAAGCACTGAACATTTACAAGCAATCATTTATAATAAATACAAATTAAATATTATTCTTTATAAAAAACGATAATAAATAATAATACAATATTGATAATATTCATGTCATTGTTTTTTTTAAGTTTAGAAAAGTGGTTGAATGAAACACAAGTATTATGAATGTGGGCCATAGGTAAATGTAATAGACCAATTATATTTTCATTATCTATGTATGTATTTTCTTAATTGGGTGATTAGTTAAGAAACAGATATGAGGTCAATAATTGATATATTCATTCGTTGCAGCTCTGTTTAAAATATTAATAATTTATCTGCACCTCATGTAACATTGTGTACAATAAGCAATCAGTACTATTGTTATAATATTATTATTATTATACTCACACAGGGGACATTTTCCCATTGAATACTTTAGTCACTGATAACACATGTGTGCCTTTTTTTTGTTTGTTTTTTACATAACTTTGAATGCAGTACTTTTACATGTAACGAACATTTACATGCTACTATTTGTACTTATACTGAAGTAATGGTCTCCATACCTCTAACGATTCTCACAACGTACATTTGGATTCACAATGGCCTCGCCTAAATATAGTGGTAATTCTTGCACCTAATTTGGCAATATCATTCATTTCATATAAATCATTAAACTGAATTGTAATAAAGAATTGTTTGATTTGAGTATGTGGGCATCTTTCCTGACAGCAAATCTCTATCTGGAACCCAATGAAATGACGCATCATTATGCAACCAGTCACATTTAATAGCTCTCCTGCTCCATGGTCTTTTATTTTTGAGCAGCATTTGCTCCAGAGCGCTGAAATTCCAGAGACACACCCAGACAGCTGAGGTCACTGCCCTGTGAGTGTGGCAGGACAGATGGGTCTGAGCTCGTTGGGTAAACAAGCTCACACACATTCAGCCATGTTGATAAAACAACAGTCAAACTGAGGAGCTGTCGTGTCAGAGCAAAGTGGACGACCTGAGTCATCACCTTGCTGCCGACCCCGGACCAGTACTGACAGGTCCCACCATTATGACCCTGCACACACGTGAATGACATCATGCTGCATTTGAGGCTACAGCCCATCATGAGTGTGACTGTTGTGGCTGAGCAGTCAACAAGAAAGACATGATATCCATTCATCTAAATGGAGGTGGATAGATAGATAGATAGGTAGGTAGGGGGAGAGAGAGAGAGAGAGAGAGAGAGAGAGAGGAGAGAGAGAGAGAGAGAGAGAGAGAGAGAGGAGAGAGAGAGAGAGAGAGAGAGAGAGAGAGAGAGAGAGAGAGAGACTGTTGTGGCTGAGCAGTTAACAAGAAAGACATGATCTCCAGTCATCTAAATGGAGGTGATAAATAAATAGATAGATAGATAGATAGATAGATAGATAGATAGATAGATAGATAGATAGATAGATAGATAGATAGATAGATAGATAGATAGATAGATAGATAGGTAGATAGAGATAGATAGATAGATAGATAGAGAGATAGATAGATAGGTAGGTAGGTAGGTAGGTAGAGAGAGAGAGAGAGAGAGAGAGAGACAGATAACAACTATGACTGTTTTTAATGATGAAATAGAATTATAACGGTCCACAGAATATATTGAGATATTGAGGCAGGACTATTTTCTCTGGGAAAATCCCCCCCAAAAATGAATCCATAAAAATAAATTCAGAGCAAGCCTGTCACGTGGAACATCGTGTGCAGACGGACGATGAGATTATCTCCGAATAAACAGATAATTAAATCTGAACCCTGCTCTTCCTGCTGGATGAGCGCAGCGGTTATCGACCAATCGGCGCGTCACAGGCACAAATACGAGAAGAGGCTCCAGCGCGCATCGCTCACGGTTGCGCACAGAGGAGACGCAGCTGCGACACCAGCGAGGCCAAGACGCCCGTTCTGCGGCCGAGAGGATGCAGTGAAGCAGCCTCCAGCGAGACCACAGCTCGGATTACAACGCACAGTGATTCCCGTCGAAATGAGCGTGATCCCGGCCGGGCACGACGGCAGGATGGAGGGCGGCAGAGGCAGCCTGGCCGACAGCAGCGGCGGCGGCAGCGGCGGCTCCCCGAGGCTCCAGCCGTGCGCGCAGCCTCCCAGCAGCAGCAGCGGCAGCGGCAGCCGGAGCAAAGATGCCAGACACCAGCAGCAGCAGCAGCTCCAGCAGAGGCATCATGGTGGGTCGATGTGGAAGCAGCCGTCTCACAACGAGCCCTCGGACGTCGTGAGGCGCGCGCTGGACTTCAAGTGCCAGGGCACCCAGTGCTACAAGGATAAGAAGTACCGGGAGGCGATCGGCAAGTACCACCGCGCTCTGCTGGAGATCAAGGGGCTGTGCAGGGTGCTGGGAGACCCGGACACCGGCTCCAAGCCACCGTCCCCCCTGCTGCCGACCTTCAGCAAGTCCAGCACCCTGACGGACGAGCAGAAGGGGGCCATGGAGAACGCAGAGCTGGAGTGCTACAACAGCCTGGCAGGTGAGGTTATACACACAAAACACACACACACACACACACACATACATTCCCTAGCCCCTTACCCTAATCTTAACCATCACAACTAAACAATGTCCTCACAATGATGGTATTGAACCAAAATGGCCCTCATAACTATAGATAGACATGCACACCACACACACACGCACACACACACACACACACACACACACCACACACACCACACACACACACACACTACAGAAATAATATAGGGATACTCCAGAGCTCATGCATGATTCATGAAGAGCATGAGTCATTCGTAGGCTTACTCCACCGTCCCCCTTTCTTTATTTAACATCCACTATTATTATTCAAATCCTGCCAAATTAACCATAATTAGTTATTTATTATTGTGGTTTGAGGCCCGACAAGACAAAAACATCAGTAATCCAGCTGTATAATTGAAATTCAAACATTGGCTCATGCAGTGTTGTCAGTGTCTTTGCTGTATTGTCTTTTCCTCTGTCCATAGCCTGTCTTTTGCAAATGGAGCTGGTGAACTACGAGCGAGTGAAAGAATACTGTTTGAAAGTGCTTTACAAGGAAGGGAAGAACTTCAAGGCTCTCTACCGCTCCGGAGTGGCCTACTACCACCTGGGGGACTTCCAGAAGGCCCTGTACTACCTGAAGGAGTCCCACAAACAGGAGCCATCAGGTCAGGACCCACAGAGCTGCTCCTCTTGACCACTCTGCACTGATTTGTATCTTCCATGGCAAACATGCACAACTGTAACCCAGGGGCTCCAGATGTTTCTATGTCGAAGACACTCAGATAACAGCTGGATTAAAACATTAAAAGCAGGCAATGTAGTAGGTGTTTAGATGTTTCAGTCTGGACTAAAGCAGTCAATCAGCCCATCAACCTCTGCTAGTGTCAAACCTTGAATTCCCATTAATCTGGTTTGTGGATAGTGAGATGTATGAGCTGGAAAAAAGCACCAACAGAATACAAAATAGTTATGTTGTCACTAGTGTGTTTCTGCTAAATTTTACAAATTGTTGTTTTCTTTACCCTAAAATAAGCCTTTTTATATTTAAGTACTTTATATTTACATCAGGAGCGGGTCCCCTCTATGGACGCCGCCATGTTATTTACATTGATTTGAACTGGTCACACTAAACACCTTTTTAGTTTTTATCACAACTGAAGTTCATCACAGGTTCTCTATCATGTTTGGAAGGGGAGGGTGAGGTGAGGGGTATTCAGATGCGACATGAAACCTCACCACTAGATGTCACTAGATTCTACACACTGAACCTTTAATGTCCACACGTAAACAAAGAAAACATTTATGAACCGAAATTGGAGCCCAATCTCACACAAGCAGGGAGCGATTGATGAGAGAAACACTTGCAGGGCAATGCAGAAGAATAATAAAGAGTTATTCAAACCATGATATTACATTTAACATATTGAATTTCATAGCTTCTTGTTCTGCTGTAACATCTGTAGAGTGATAATAAATCTATTAGGAACCGCTCAAGGGCCCTAATGTTTCATTCCTGGAATCCCAGTGATGAAGCACCCAATTTAACGATGTTTGTCACTTTGATTGTGTTACTTTACATCGATTTAAATAACAAAGTTTGTGATGTGGTCTCTTTAGCAGTACTTTAGGGCATGCAAGTCCTTCTGGAGGATCAATGATAGACTCTTTATTTAGAGAGATGCAGAAGGACTTATTGACACAAATCTTCAAGGGTGATGGTCGAATTAATAGCCTTGGGAAAATGATAAATTATTTCAAACTCAAACTCAGGGCTTTGGGGCCCTTCTCCAGCACAGAGGTTCAGTTGGTTCATATGTTTGCAAATGCTTTGCTGTTGTTGTAAAATTTCCCAGTAACTGCATATTTGTTTATGTTTCATACAATTGATAATGTGATTGCTTTCCAGTGTTGGTTCTAAAAGACCATTTTGCACAGGATTATCTAAAAATGCACTAGGCTCCCTGTCAAGACAAAAAACAGTTTATTTCCTGCCTCCACTCTTAGCGCGTCATTCTCAGTTCTGTTTTAGAGGATTTACGACCATATTGGTGCAACATTTCCTCTCTGAGCAGGAAATAAATCGGCCTTTTTTCCTGTCTTTGTTTTTCCAGACACCAATGCCATCCGCTACATCCAGCTGACAGAGATGAAGATTCGCCGGAGCACCCAAAGGGAAAAGAAAGAGGCCACATAAGCCCTCGCTGGCTGATGGCTTCTCGGCCATCGTGCATTTAAAGCCCTACTGTGTGCCACCCAGACCTCGCACACCAGCAGTCAGAGCTCTGGGTGTGTGGCGGTGTTATGTTTGCTTTTGCTTTGCACAGCATCCGGTTGCCAGTTTTGTGATTGAACTTCACCAATGTGTGCTTGAAGCATTTAAAAGTACCAGATGTTGAGTTTTTGTCTCCACACTGCCAAACTACGGTGGCTGAGAGAGCTCCAGATTATGTTCTAACCATTACAAACTGATGCACTGCCAGTCCAAACATTGCACATACAGGCCAACACTTGTGATAGAGAGAGGAGCAACACGGCCTATGAGGGGATCCAGCAGCTCTGTGGGCGAGAACTGTAAATTAGCATCTGCCCTCGCACAAGATGTCTTTCCAATGGCACAGAGTTAGTGAGCAACAACCACTTCCGCCTCTGTCACCGTACTTTGATTTTGAAAATATTATAAAGATCAAGATTCTTTTTTGATACTTAGAATATATCTTAACAAATGGTGCTTTCACAAAGTAGGTTTTTAACATGAAATGCATTGGTTCAGACATCAGGAGCACACGGTTGCTAATTGCAGTACGAGCTTAAAAGAGACATATCACAAAATGTAAATAGGCTACTTGACAGAAATCACAAGAAAATATTATGGAGAGGTCAGCTAGTTGTGTTTATCAACGCCAAAACGAAGCACTTCATTCACAGCATTTACTGTACCAAGAAATACTGTATGTTTACTGTAAAGGTATGTGTGTAATAAATGTGTTTATTGATTGATTTTTATGGTGCTGAAGCATATTAATTTTCTTATATTTTGGATTCAGATTTATCTCAAAGCTAGAATAGATTTATTCTGGGGTAAAGAAAGAAATAAACCAAGGCTGTGAATCAAATATTTACTAATTTTTTAGTTTACTTTTGGTTCTCCACAGGCTAATGATGGAAATATGAAGTTCTGTTGATGCCAAATGCTTCAACCAGCTTATGTTGCGTTAAATTAAAACTTGGTGCTCTGTATTTCTGATCCCAGAGTCAGAAGTTGCAACTGGAACGTCTCCCCGAGTCTGAATTTGGCCTCGGAAGGTCGGAGGAACCTCGGCAACCCGACTTCGAAATCCAAGATGGCTGCTCTGTATATCAACAATAGTGGAAGCTGTAGATTTGACAGTTTATTAGCACGTCTGTCCTTAAACGTGTCGTACACACATTACTGTCCAATTACTGTCTGTGGACTATGCTAGTATTCGTGAAATACCACGTACTGCGTTTTTGCTAACAATGGCTAGCTGGCTAACGTAAACATTGTTGTTGTGCAACTGGAACTCCGTCAACCTCAGGTGATTCTGCTGTGATGACCCATTGTTGTTAAAAACATGTGATTAAAATCTCATAGTCCTCAATTAACGTAAACAGCTTTATGAAAGAACACGAGAACCCATCGGCTTGTTTACTATGATTTTACTCAAATCAGTGTGTTCCAGTGCAAATACACGTCCGGAAATATCAGTATTATTTCCAACCTCCACAATGTCCGTCAGTAGGATCAGCTTATTCGTGGTAACAGTTCAGACACATTGGCAATACAGCTTGGTTTCGACTGACACCTTCAGCTGCAACACTGTGTTGAGCACAATCACATTCTGCAGCTCCTCAGAGAGACAGCGTTCACATTGACATGTCCACCGGGTCAAACGCGAGACAGAGACACGTCAGATCGCAGAGGTCACTTGACATTTTAGATTAAAAGAAGAGAAACAGGCAATAACATCAGACTCTGACCTCGGTTCATATTTAAATATCTGATAAACAGTTGGCTTCAATACCTGCTCGCTTAACGTTTATTCGTAGGACTTATCCCTTAATAATAGGAATTTCACAGTCCAGCAGGTTCAAACAAATATATTTAGAAATATTTAACTCTAGTTTGATCCAGACAGACGAATAAAGTGTGGAAACAAAATGAAAAACGGATGCAGAAGCCAGTTTCCATCCATTCCTCTTAATAAAATACGCTTTCTATGATTCATTTGTCAATTCTTCTTTCGATCGATCAACTATTGAGTAAGAAATACTCAACTTATCATCATGAACATTTTGTGAAACAATAGTTAAAAACCAGAAATCCAGTTTACTGTCAAATAAATAAACGATCAGCAGCAGAATCTCAAAATTGAGAATCTCACACTAGGGAATGTTTGGCAATTTTACTCCAAAATTATTTCAACAATGAATCGAGAATTTCGATCAATGAACAATCAATCCCCTCAGCTCTAGTTCTGTAGTTGGACTGATACTACTTGCACCCTTTACAGAGGTAATTGGAAAAGCCTAGTAGAAGAAAAACACAGAAGTTAATTCAATATGAAAATAAAATGCAAATGCTCAAAACAATAAACAAAAAAACATTCATGAACAACATTAACAAGTGTCAAAAATAAAGGCAAATAAATCCAAAAATATAAAAATAAACCATAAGATAAATTAACCAATAAATACAATTAAATAAATACATCAATACAAATAAGTTGCACATGCCACCAGGGCCTGTTTCTCCCGCGTGCCGTTCACCACTCGTGCAGTTTGTCGTTGACATAAATTAAAACACACTTTTCATCTCTCATCCGACAATTTACAGAGGTACAAATACAAAAGCTCCCTTTATTCTTCGTTATGGAGAGACGTTTCTCAACTGGCGGCTCGGGCCCCGACCGAGCTCCTCTGGCGGGGCCACAAATGAATGAACGAGTTCTTAAATATACTGATCTAGTATACCGATCGAAGTGCACGTATTGGACAACAGCATCCCTCGTCCCTGGGACCGGTGATGACAGGTGCTCGGTACAAAACAGGGATTCATCGGCTTCTAGCACAGAAGGTCCAGATTCAAACCCAATCACATGGTGCTTTTACAGAAAAATAATCAGAGACAGTGTTTTTTTCTTTTTGGACATAAAAAAACAAACCCTGTAGCTTTACATTCATGATGCTTCCACCAAAAGTGCACTTGATTTAATGCACAATCTTCAACGCAAGTTCAAAATTAAGAAAAGTATGTAAAGCTTTGTGAAACTGTCGATGTCGTTCTGCTACGAAGACATTTGTCTGTTTAATCCAGGAGAGAAAAATAAATCCTTGAATGACAGATGACAAGGGGAAGAGAATTATTATTTTATCCTTCTGATGCATGAACAATCAGACCTGCGATAAATGATTTTTTCAATTACTTTCCAATGTTTGTTTTAGCTGTTTAGTACAACGGAGTATTAGGGATATTTAAAGTGGGAAAAATGTTGGGATTACGGGAGTAGTTGTAATATTCCAAGAATAAAGTTGTAATAATATCAGAATAAAGTCCAAATAATATGGGAATAAAGACGTCCCCTTAGTACCAGTTAAAGCTGAAAACTGTCTCCATTGACCAGCAACCAACCAAAGGCGAAGGCAGCCCTCTGCTTGTGTTGGACCAGTGAGAGGTTGGTGCTGAGCTAGGACCAGAATCCAGGTCTGTGGCCATAAGGTGAGTCTTTGGGAAAGCTGATCTCCGGTTTGCAGAGTGGGACGGTTCCATCCCGGTACTGTCCCTCATCTTGCCGGTCCAACAGGTTAACGTTCTTGCGAGAGGAGAAGGGCGTCGGGGCGTCTAACGGGGTGGGCAGCACCGCCGGGTCTCTCCCAAACTCGACCGTGGGGGGAGTCTCCGTGCTTGAGGTGTGGGCGGGGGATTCACCGCTACCTGGGTTTTGTCCATTTCCCCTGGGCCTCCCCTCCGGCCAGAACACGTCAGAGCGCACCCGTGGCGAGGGCCGAGGCCGAGCCACAAAGTCCAGGGTCTTGGGTCGTTCAGGAGCACAGCGCCGACGAGGCGTCGGAGGGAACACAAGGTTAGGATCAGGGAGTCGGGGGACCTCATCATCCTTTATACCCCTGAATCCACCTGGTGAAGAGACATAAAGAAAGTATTTATACTATGACTGTGGTTCTGTAAAGATGCTTTCAGACCAACACTGGAATCCAGACATTTTCCAAATGTCCGAGTTAGTTGCTCCCAACTTTTTATGGAACTTTTCTTGCCAAACAGCAAGACTACAGCAGAAAAATGGAGAATCCACAGCAAGCAGGGTCGACTTGTTGATGATGTTTCTAACAGGATCCGAACCTGAATGTGTTACTGGAATAACACAAATACCTCAAGATGAGCCATACGCATAGAGAAGATGCTGACGAAGATGTCAACTGGGAAAGCAGTACCGATGCAGTAAACAAAAGTACATGATTTCCGCAATGGAATCTATATGTTATGTCCTCCCAAGCACCTCACAATGACAAAGTCAGAGGGTCACGAAAGCTGCTAGAATTCATTGTCTGAACACAAATGTCTGCACAACAATCACGACCATCTATCCGGTAGAGGTATTTCAGTCTAGACCAATGTGATGAAACATAAAATTCCTATTCCATTGACTGGATTATGGATCCACTGGATTATGGATTAGAGGAGACATGAGACCTCACCTGTGTTCTGTAAAGCTGATCTTTCCAACAAAGGTTCCAGATTATTGGGAGGGCAGCTCTTCTTGATGGCTCCGTCTGATGGTGTCCGACGCAGACTCCGTGAGGAGGCCGGGGGACAGGGGACGTGTGTGGGTGTCAGAGATTGTCGGGGGTTCCGCTTGAAGCTCTCCAGGTGGGTGTTGACCAGAGGGTTCACCGGGTTTCGAATGGCTGGGTGTTGCAGGATGAAAGACGGTTGTGGGGGGGGAGAGGCAGGGCGGCCGACCATCACTTCCTCACTGTCAGAGCGCAGCAGTGAGCGGGTGGAGTTGCAGTCGGACACTGATGATAAGGACAGCAGTGTGTAGGAGGAGGGTAGGCCTCGCTCGGGTAGCGAGGGCGCAGAGGGCTTCAGCGGGCTCTCCCGCCGGAACAGTCTGCGAGTGGGGGGGGCTGGTGCTTCGCCGCTGGCCCCCTGTTCTGTGGAAGAAGCCCTCCCACCGGGGTTTGATGCTCTCCTCCGGCTGGGCCAGAGACAACAGGTTGCAGCCCAGTCCGACAGCTGCCAGGAAAGCTCCACAGCCCAGCAGCACCAGCTCGGAGCGCCGGCCCCCCCCCCTGGCTCTTCCTGCACGGAGGCGTTCCTGGCACCTGGCCACTGGGGCAGTACTCGTCCCCGTCGCCGTCAGCCGGAGCAGCTGAGTGGGCGTCCTTTTGGAAGGGGATGCAGAGGTAGGACTGACCGGGGGGGGCTCCTGGCTCTGTAGAGAAGCAGCAGTCTTCGTTTTCTGAAAAAAACAGGATCAGTCACATGTTAAAGCTCGGGTTGGTAATCGTGGAAAAGATAACAAGAGTGATACATCCACCCCCCTTGTCAAAGCTACGCCCCAATAATAATAATGAAGGGGTGTTGCTTCTCTACTGCTACTGTAAATAACCTGCATGCTGTGTGCATGTGCATTTGTGCATGTGGCCTAAAGTGACAACTCCATTCATCGTACAGCTGCAAACATCTGTGAGTTTCCCAGGTCCGCCACAAAGAGCCATGTGGGGAAAGAAGATTCTGACTCACTCACTTTCCTTTCCCACATGTTCCAGAGTCAGTTTGACACTTTTTTCTAAACTTGAGCCTTTTTTTACATTTCCGTGCTTACCCATCTCCACGAGGCTCGGCACCCCCGGCACCGCTGGACTGTGTCTGGGGGATCTGCGGAGGTTTGGGGCGCTGCAGGACCGCTGCCTGCTGCACTCATACGGAGGCTTCACGCTGTCGGGACAGAGTGAGAATATCAACAAAAAGACGAGCGGTACTTTTTCTAGACTATGAATAAACTGAGTGGAGAGTTTTGGGTTGGTTAATATCTCTCCAGTCCTTTCACCTGGCGTCGGCGCTGTGCTCCCTGTATGGACCACACCCACGGGACCTGCCCGTCTTCCTGGAGCCCTTCCGCTCACCCTCCTCATCGTCCTGCTGGAGACCTGTGTGGCGACCCCAGCCGACACACCCCTCTCTTGGAGTGACTGCAAAACAAGAATGTAAAACTCAGGTGAAATTAGACGTGCTTGGAGAATACACAGATTCTGTCCTCAGTGGTATTATTGTTTAAATATAAAGATGAGAAATGGTTCCTACGCTGGATGGCTCTCAGGCGGGGGAGCATGGGCGGACTGGTCGGGGGGCTGGACCCGCTGCTGAGTGAACTCTTCTGCCGATCGTGGGAGGGAGAGGCCTGCACGGTGATTTTATGCTGAAAATCTACAAACACAAAACATTAGCATTAATGTAACTTTTAAGTAAATTAAAGTGCATAGTATAGTACAATATTATAGAGGGATCCATTCTGCAGATATATCTCCATTTCAGGGAAGTCACAGCATCTCATTTCAGATAATAATGTTGATTCAAATAACACCTGCTCATAAACAGACCTCTCACATTTTTTTTATTTTCCTTATTTACAAAGGAAAACACACGTTAATCAACATTTCTGTAAATGTTCCAGTGTTTCAGCCGGACAGCAGATTTCCAAGTGCAGTTTTAATTTTCCAAACTCAATGAATTTCAATCTGTCATTGACTAACTGCCAGTATTCACACCATAGATACTTTTAAATTATAGTTTTACACTAGTTCGGTACCTCAACAGGTTAAAGTCTAAATCAAAAAGTGTTGGGTTGAGCAGATACTTGACCAAATCAGACATGTCCTTCAGAGCTTGGAGACAATCACAAGCCCAAGTATCACAATGGTTGTGGATCATTTTCTTGACGAACAATATTAAACTTGGGTATAAAACATCTCTAAAAAAAAGGTTAAAAACAACAATAACTTATCTATTGTCATGACAAAACAACATTTGAACTGAACTCCAGATACCTTGCTTTCTATCACAATATCCCAGCTCTAAGTTTGACTCCATTTGTAAACAGGTGTATCTCTATTTACTCTCTTTGTTTGCAGTACCTGAGGGTAAGCTGATCCTGTTCCCATCCTTGAGTTTGAGGCGGTTGCGGCGGAACTTGCCCTGCCTGCTCTCCACGTGAGGCTTCTCCTTGTAGAGCTGGTGAATGATGATGTTGAGCTCTCGCTCCAGGATGTGGATCTCCCGCTCGGCCAGCTCCTGCTCGCGCCTCCTCAGCTCCTCCTCCTGGCACTTCTGCTGCAGCGCCGCTTGAGTCAGCTCCTCTTCCCACGATCGCAGCTCCTGAGGAAACGAGGAGAAGAGGTGATGGATGATAAAAAACTTGCATTCAATAAACCTACAACAAGTCTGAGGTTGAATCCGATCTTTACCTTTTCCTTGGTCCTCAGTTCATCGAACATTTCCTGGATCTCCAGTTTCCAGTCGTCCTGCAGAGAGTGGAAAGACTCGGCTGGCATCTCAAAGAAGCCCGACTCCTCGATGGCCGTCAGATGGTCCAACACAGAGGTGAACTGTGGCCGGCAGTGAGAGTCTGAGCTCCAGCAGTCTGCAGCAGACGATAGATTACCAACTCAAGCACAAATTACATTTTCAGTAGTTTTCTTAGGTTTATATTGTCCTGTCTTACTCTCCATGAGACGGGCAAAGGGCTCAGGACAAGTGGAAGGAATGGGCAAAGCCAGTTTGTTCATTGCCACGCCGTACGCCACCGCCAGGCCGTCGATACCCCGAAAAGGAACTTCTCCAGTCAGCAGCTCCCACAGCAGCACGCCATAACTTTACAGCCACAAAGAGGGAAGAGAGACAATCAGATAATAAACCTTCATATTGGATACAGGTCTTCAAACGATTTGATGCTAATGTCCTCCAGAGATAAGGAGCTCGATGTAAGTGCAATCTCACCTCGTGCTTTATATCTATCAATGTGTTATAAAGAGAAATGTGTGCATGAATATATGAATGTCAAGCAAGTGGTTTCTGAGGCAAAACTGTAAATGTTCAGCAAATCAAATGTATTTGATTAAAGGTCAAAAAAGGGATTAGAACGACTCTGTTTTTCATTACATTCATATCAAACACCAAGGTGAGAGAGAAAAGGTCAAAGCAGCCGCTGACAGATTTATGACTAAATCCAAAACCACAGTGAAGAGCTGCAGGAAATCACACAGACCAGGGATGAGTGTCACAGATTCTGTTTGTACGTCAGATACAATCACGAGGTTAAGGTGAAATTTAGAATTATTTAAAACATGTTTGATTCCTGAAGTCATGACACAGGGTTTACTCTAATTTAGAAACAATGAGGTGCAAAACCCCCCCCCCATGGATGGCGTTGACCTTTCTACCATGATGGTTTGTTGCATGCTGCCGTCTCTCGGTTCTTTAATCCCGTTTTACAGAGGAAAACCCCCACGAGCTGGACCATTAAAGCATGTGTGACGCAGCAACTCGTGAAAGGAAACATGATACATGGCATTAAAACAAATGATTCATCACTAGAGTGTGAAACTACATTAGTAGTTTGCAACGTCATTTCTACTTTTATGGCCTTAGAAATTCGTACAATTAGGATCTGAGGTACATACGCAGAGAAGAAGCTATTTGGCTCCAGAGTTCTTAACTTCTTACATCGCTGACAATTATTCTCTCTAATTTAATGCACATCTGAATTTTGTTAGAGCTCGAAGTCTTAAAATGTCAATGTAACAGAACCCAAACGACATCCTGCTTGATTTACGGTGAGAAAATGAAAAACAGAAAAGTTTCACATTTTAGAAGCTAAATAATTCAATGTTTCGCTTGAGGAGTAATAAAGGAAATTAACCAGAATTTGATTTAATTTGAAATTATTCTCTGTGATTCTTTTGCATGAACTTGTAAAATTAAATTTTGTGATATTGTTCAGTTTGCCATATTCTCACTCATATTCGTACATTTTATAACTTTTTACATTCATTATTTTTCAGCCCAGGCACAGGAGTGTTCTGCCTTGAATTCATTGCATATATTGCATGAGAGTGTGACAAATAAAATCTCTGAATATTAATGAAATCTGCATTAAAATATACTGTAATGCAGTAACATCAAGTCAGTGTTAAATCTTTTAACTAAAGTTCAGACACAAAAAAGAGCCCAAGATGACTTTTCCTGTTGCTCGAGTGCATCAATGTTTACTATATTCATTGTTAAAGTAACATTTATCCTTCTCTAATCTTTTTTCTCATCTCATGAAAACCTAACGTTTCTGTCCTTCCCTGTGTCTCTGCATCGTTACTATGGAAACTGCTCCCTGTGCCTTCTGAATGAACTGCCTCTCTCGCCGGCTGGTTGTTTCAGAGCAGCTCTACAACCTGGTGCAGTTTGTCCAAACCCCGCTCCCTCTGCCCACCTCCACACGTCGCTACCCTTGGAAAAGGTAGACGAGCGGATGACCTCGGGAGCCATCCAGGCGTAGGTGCCTGCGGCGCTCATCTTGGTGGTGCGGTGCCACTCTCGAGCCAGGCCGAAGTCTGTGATCTTCAGGGTCTTGTTGCTGAGGTCTTCCATCTCGACCCGCTCGAGGATCAGGACTGGATGGGGGGGTTCAGTCGGAGGATGAGGAGGAGGTTGGAGGATGTGAGGGGAATTTGTGCAAAATTGACGGAGGGTAAAGGGTTCAGGTGATCATTACCGGGGGTTGAAATGTTGGGAAAGGAACGCATGTGGAAACGCAAATGAAAAACAAAACCAAAAAGGACAAATGGTGGATGAGGACAACAGGGTGCGGTTGGTGGGAGGCCGTGATGAAAGGATGAAAGAACACAAGCAGAGGAGAGGGAAAGAGAGAACAAACAGAGAAACCAAGAAACAGTGAGCCACCGAGATGAAGAACACACCCACACCTTGATCAATGCTAATGATCTCACTGCGTATTGTCACAACACAACATCTCCTGCTCCAGCTGAGCTACTGGAAAAGGCCCTGTTTGCTCCAGCAGGCTCTAAAAACCAGCTCGTTCCCAACACAGAGGAGCTGAGCCAGTCTCCTCCCGACCACATGTTCTCTCCCCCCCCGCCCTGTTCAGCCCCACCATGCCAGGCTGTGCCCAGCGGCGAGGGTGTGTCTGCCGGCTGCGGTGCACATCAAGCGCTCCCCCCCTTCATGTGCTGCGGCTCTGATGCCACTGAGGCACTTTCCTTAAGCAGCTGAAACATGCAGCTGAAGTAAAATCCTGCTCCTGAGAAGGTGCAACATGAAGCAAACCGACCCCGAGACCGATCATGCTCCAAATGTATGCACTCACTGTAATGTACAGCGCTTTAGATAAGAGCTTCTGCTAATGGCGTGTTCTGTGTGAGACTGTTGAGAGGGTGAAGGTGAACATTTCTTCATGACTCAAGCTAAAACGGGACTAACTGAGAAGAACTGATAAAACTGAGAGAGAGAGAGAGAGAGAGAGAGAGAGAGAGAGAGAGAGAGAGAGAGAGAGAAACACATGGTTTCTTCTTTAACAGTTTTTCCATTTAGAAGCGTAAATTAAAGTAAAAGTCACAAATCAATCGTCAGCAAAACGTGAAGAGCTACAAATAGAGTTCGATGCCAAATCAGATCTATACCAGAGGGAAATGCCACTGATCATTAAAATATAACCAAGCTGTTATATGGATTCTAACATACTTCTAAAGACAACACTAACACACTAATTGGTTTCCTTGTTCCCAGTAAATATGGGACATAAACATTTCATGTCTAACTAAACTGCATCAATTATGAGGGTAGTTTTATGTTGTATATCTATATATATATTTATTTCTTTACGGGTCTGTGTTGGAAAGGTTCACTGTAATTTCATTGATTTATGGAATCTGCAAGTTAAGACTAAACACAAAGTCAAGTAAATATATATCTAAAAATTAAAAACTAAGCTGCCACCGAAGTTATTTGGGCGACATGAATATCTGTATTTGGATTCATGACCATCCATTGAATACATGTCGAGAAATTTGACTAAAAACACCTAAAGATGGTGCTGAAGAAAACAACAGGATCACCATGAACAGCAGAATTCATCCTCTGGAGATCATGAGTAGAATTTCATGTTAATCCTGAACTGTGACGCTGGATTAACTAAAAATGAAACCGTCCTTGCTTATGAGCCTTTGAGATAAAAAACATATGCAAAACATGAATCTTGACTTTCATGTCTTTTTTTAAAACTGCCACCATCCCCTCTGCTGCCACAGTGTTGCGTCACAGGGTGGAGTCTGAGTGGAACCCACATCCTCCTCTTCATCACAGCAGCAGTGCGTCATCAGCAACGTTTTATAACCACTGATTACACCAGAGTTTCTCAGGAGCTGGGTCGAGACCCCTGCTTGATCCTAAATTTAGCCACAGGAGAGCCGACAAATCAGCAATCAAGCTACCTGCCATGATATCCTCTATAACCAGATTCTACATGTGAAGACTTCGAGTGATAGAAGAAACCAGTTGGACTCTAATTGGTGTATGACCGACGGAAGGCGGAGTCTTGGCCGTGATATCTGCCATCTACACCAGAACCCTCAAACTATTGGCTGTTGCCACCAAAGGCTGATTTGTGGTCAGACAACAGCCAATGGGCTCTGAGATGTGGGCGTGAGTTCCTGCCGGGTCAAACCCTCAGTGGAGGGAGACAGCGCCGGGTACGGACGCAGCGGCCGGAGCTCTTCATGTTTATCCAACCACTGCACAGTGTAGTATGAACTGTGTATACACTATTTATCTATTTATTTATATACTATTTTATCTGTTTTTATTTATTTAGTCATATCTTTATAGATATTTTAGGTTGTATGGTATGTTCTCTAATCTCTAATTATTTTATTCTATCCTAATGGGATCTTCAAACAGAACCTTATTGTATTGAACTGGTGCAGTGACAATAAAGTTATCTTATCTTATCTTATCTTATCTTATCTTATCTTATCTTATCTTATCTTATCTTATCTTATCTTATCTTATCTTATCTTAGTGTGAGACAGCTCCTAGCTTGGATAGAATTGTTACCGTGGCGATGCAGTGCTGTGTGTGGCCTATAGATTGTATGAAATAGCATCAATGTGTGTGTGTTTGTGTGTGTGTGTGTGTGTGCGTGTGCCCTGAAAGGCGTCACAGTGGGGACAAGAGGTGAAAACCTGCATCACCATTCATGTGTCATGTTTATCACTGGCGGATTAGAGCTGACAAACTGTTTACAACTTCCTACAACCGGATGCACCGTCTTGTCTCCTCCTCTGCTGTGAAGAGGACCTGGGCTTTCCCCACAGAGCCCCGGATGGCAACTAGTTTACAACCGACTTAACACTTTAAAGCAGCCTATTGGAAATCAAGAGGCTGAGCTGATCACCAGAGAACGGGCCAATGGCAGCAGAGGAGCGGGCTGTATGTATTGGCGGAGCCTCCACCGGAGAGGCTGGGGCAGAGCGCTGGGCAAATCCTCAGTAATAGGCTTGGGATTTAGGGGATCCAGTTGGGTAAAATGCAAGATTACAGCTGCTCCACAAACGCACACATAAACTCATTTTCCTTTCTGCTCTCATTTCTGAATCATATATATGAAGTGCACATCACAACTAATTTAGCATGGCCGGAATATTATAATATTTGATCATATAGTAAAGATTACATATTGAAGTTGCACCATATTTTTTGACCGGGACGTATCTGTGAAATTTTGCGGTTTAATACTGGAGAGAAAGTAATTTCTATTCCAGATCAGGACATTACCGGCTTTAAAAAACACACTTCAACTAAAAAAAACACAGAATACAGTCAAATGTGTGGCTACAAATAACAATTATTATTATATTTTATTAATCAGGTTATAATTGACCTCATAATATCATTGACAACTGCCAATTGGTAAGCAGGTAAAGCTGCAATATTTCATCAGTAGTAAATTGGTCAGCTAAAAGAAAATGAATTACCAATTATTTAAAGTTTTTTTTAAGTGCGAAGACAATAATTTGTTACAGCTTCTCAAATGTGAGGTTTTGCTGATTTTCACTGTTTTCTATCATTGATCACCTTTGTCTTTAGGAAAGTGCTGATAGTCTGTTTCAATAGTTATTATAGTTAATATTTTAATCTATAAGAATTTAAGTTAATTAAAATCAGTTGATCACTCGTTGAGTTTTACAAAGCAAGTTACACTGAGATGAGAACCCTTACTTTAATGTTCCACAGAGTCGGACTCTTACTGTTGCTGGACTTGAGGTCCCGGTGGATGATGGGGACGATGGCCTGGGTGTGGAGGTAGAGCATGCCCCGGGCGATCTGCACGGCCCAGTCCACCAGCGTGCAGGGCGGGATGCGTTTCCCCGCCAGGGCCCGGTTGAGGGGGCCCCCCCGGGCGAACTCCATGACCAGACACAGGTTGGGCTCCAGCAGGCACACCCCCAGCAGGGCCATGATATTGGGATGGTTGAGCATGGCGAAGAGCTTGGCCTCCTGCCGCACGCTCTCCAGGGTTTGCTCCGCGTCCTCGTCGGGGTCCCGTCGCGCCGCCTTCACCGCCACCTCCTCGCCGCGCCACACCGCACGGTAGACTTTCCCGAAACCGCCCACGCCGATGATCTCCTCCAGGGTCAACTCTGAGAAATCAATCTCCAGGACTGAGGAGAGACGAAGGAGAAGATTTAGAGCGACAGAGAACACAGAGCTGATATGTTTCTTAACTCTAAACACTACTGGAGGTCGGGGTCAGCCCCTATTGACCGGGTGTGAATTCCCTGTGTGATACCCATCAGCGGGGCAAGTGATGCTAACAAGAATCTCAAAACCAGGTCATCCAGCTGAAGGATGCTAAGCCACCCTGCTGCCCCAAATACAGATCTGGAGGAACTATCCTCCCCTGCTTCCACGCACGAGTGGGCATCTGCCCTCAAATCCGTAAGAGGAAGTTTGAAGAAGCAAGGATGGAGAGGACAACCATCCTATCTGCTGAGTGTTTAAATCAAAGGTGAACACCTTGTGGCTTTTCAAACCGTTCTGTCGTGGATTCCTAACAGTCTATTAAACCGACTGACCTTGATGAATATTTCAGGTGGGATGGTGTGTGAAAGTAGGCCACGCTGCTTCTGAAAGGATGGAGGCCGACTCAGCTGAGGCGGCGTGGTCCACCCAAAACAACAGGGTGTTAAATGCTGTGTGTGTGTCGCCTGTTTACGCTTCAGTGCACATATAAGTTGCATGAGGGTTTTTTTCTGCAGATCATCCTTTTGGCACACAGCTAACAAAAAGCAATAAGTGCAGAGTGCTCTCACTCGGTCCTGGTTTCTGCTTACTGGATCTATCTGAGGCCCTGGCTGCACATTTAGCTGCAGGAGCCTTTTCTCTACCAGCATTATCTCACATCTCTTTCTTTCCTGCTCCACCAGCTATCATTCAAAATCAATGCACACCAAGCCAAAGCATGATTTCTGTTATATTTCATGGGGATTGTGCGTGCAGAACTTGCAGGTATGTGCATGTGCAGATGTGCTAAACATGCATCCTGCTGCACACTGTAACCGTAGCAGCTGTTTGTTTGACAGGCGCTGGGATGAAGAGTGGTCCTGAAGCTGTGGGGATGCTGGGAGCCTGTTTCCAGGCCAACAGGGGAGCTCTGCATCTACCGTGACACAGCAAAGGCGAGTGTGTGAGTCTGTGTGGCCTTAACAAAAGACTCCCTGCCGCTGTGTGAGTCCGCACACACTGGGATACTCACGGTGCAGAGGAGGCAGCGGGTACTGCTGCTCCGAGGGGTCCCGGATCTCCTTCGGAATGCCGTTCCCTTTGCTCACGTAGTTGGACGGGAAGATGCCGACCCGGTCCGCTATCATCCCGGTCCACCAGCCCTCATCCCCGGACACCAGGGAGTCCTTGGACAGGAGCTCCACCAGGTCCCCTCTCCGCAGGCTGAGCTCGTCGTCCGCAGTCGCCTCGTAGTCGAACACGGCCGTCCAGTAGCCCGGCGCGCCGCGTCCCGCACCCGGCGCGGCGCACACCCCATCCCGCGGGGTGGGCCAGCGGAACACATCCGCCTCTGCGTCTTCTGGCGACGAACCGCGCGCATTGGGACTCAAACTATTGTCCACAGCGGGTTTGAAGACGTCCATGGACGCGATCCATAGGGGCGACCTGGATCACTGCAGGCGCATCCACCTGACGCGGCTGGCTGGCGGCTCCGGGCGCCCTGCGTCTGCGCACACAGCACACGCACACACCCGCACAGTGCTAAGTATCAGCGGTTAATCCCGCACACAAACCCCGCAGGAAGCTGGAGGCGCGATCTTTCTGCAGCATCGTCTCAGACCTTCAGCTCCGGCTCGATCATCACGGTCCCGGGACGCAGCGTCTTTATTCTAAGCCAATTGTGCCAACGTGCGAAGGATCCCCGGCTTCCTATTGGTCCACCGGCACGTCAGCAACGCCTCGTGTCCCACCCTCCGCAACAGCGTCAAATGCTGGTCACTGGCCTCACACACACACACACACACACACAGACACACACACACACACACACACACACACACACACACACACACACACACACACACACAGTCATGTCTCAATTGCCTTGCAATGATTTCTGAGAGATTAAAATTAACCTTAGCCTAACATTAATCTTAACCTACCTTAACATAACCCTTACCCTAATATAGTCTTAACCTAATGGTGACCTCAACCCAAACCTTAACCTCCCCGTAACCTAAACACACCACAACATGAGTACACGATAGCACACTCACATACACACACACACACACACACACACACACACACACACACATCCCCACACACAAGCCTTTTATTTTCTTCTAATGTTCTCCTTTATTGAATTATAGAGCCCACCACCCTTTGGAAAACATAAACAAGGTAAATTATTTGAAAATACTCAACTGAAGGTTTCATTTCATGCAAAAATCCCTAAAATAAGAAAAATTGAATTACAGCAAGCGGTAAAAAAACACTGTCCACATAAACATTCAAATTAACAATTCCCTCTATTCCAGTGATGTGATGAGAAGATGTGTTTGTTTGTGTGTGTGTTTGTGTGTGTGTGTGTGTGTAGTTGAAATAAACCAATAGTCTGTATGGGTTTAAAATAGCATTTCTAGTGGATTGAATTTTCACTTGCTGAAATTTCCTTCAAAACCATAAAATAAACATGTAAAATAAACATGTAAAGTCGTGTTGTCAAGACATCAGGAACAAACTGCAGGAGAGGCGTCTCGTCTGAAACAGCAGAGAAGCAATAACAGTGTTTCACATGTTCAGCTCAGTTCACTTCCTGTCTGCATGTGGTGTTTGCATGGACACAGGCTGTTGGCTCCATGTCCTGCTGCTAAATACATAAATGTAGGAGGTGATAAATAAATGATGCATTTTGGGAAGATGACAGACGAGATCCTGTGAGGAAGAACATTTCTGCCAGGAAAAGGAAAAAAGACAAAGAAAAACTGCTCATAGAAAATCGATAAGTTTATATCAGTCAAATTACATCTTATTCAGTCAAAACGACAATCAACAAGTTAGATTTAAAAATGATTTCACTTATGAAAAAGTGTGAATTATGAGATAGATGTGAAAAATATGTCAAAAGTAAAGTAATAAATAAAAGAGAATACACAGCTAGTAGCTTAATTAATGAATTTGAAATTTGAGATTATCAAAATATTGAAACTCTCTTTGGTAATTGAAATTAAGTTAATATAATAATCAACATAGATCAAACTATGAAATAACCTTAAAAATGTACCTAAAAGTTAATACTTAAGCTGACAATGTAAAAATCAGTTTTATTATTATTTTCATTGTCAACTTTTCTTTTTCTGCTAAATCATTTCTTCTCTGATTTAGCAGAAATGATCCTCCAGCTTTATATGTGACATCTGAGTGTTGGTTTTGCTTCTGCTTTTAGTTGAAAACTTGAATATTGAACTTTCTTATTAGAAAATGGCTTCAGGGAGATAACTTTTTCTTCCTTTCTCACCAGGCCCCAAATAAAGTTTTCATTGATTTTAGAGTGTAAGTGAGAAAAAGAAAAGTGAGGAAGACAAGTGAGTTCAACTTTAATGCAGTTTAAAATCCTTTCGTCTGATCCGTCAGATTAAAGGATCATTGCCTCGGTTCTGTTTTTAATAATATATCAAATATTATCTGGTTCCTCTGCAGCCTGTATTCGGAAAACACACAAACATATACCACAGAAGAAATAAAGATGTGATATAATTTTGGCTGGTTTCACAGGGAAAAAGGAAAACTATTCCTTCACTCGTCTTTTGAGTCCGATGACAACAGAATAATAAAAAACAGAGATCATATTTCTTCAGAATATTTACTCTTAAAATAAAAAATCCTCACCTTTTGCTTTTTCACTGCAACGTTTTAAAGGCATAAATATTCTGCTGCAGTTATGTTTTTATGTGAAGCCCCTAATAAAACAAGTTTTTTATTAATTGTCAGGGAAGTTTTCACGACTGTATGTGGCCGAGCAAAGGTCTGTGTCCGATATTCCTGAAATGTTAATCCTGGTGTGATGTTATTAAAACAGATTCAGACACAGATTTGATTCCAGTCCGTGAAACCAGCTTATGAACCAGAAAGTTGCTTTTATTCCACACAGTAAAAGAAGAAAAAAAACGGGTTGATCTCAAAACATCTGTCAGCTTTGGAAATTTGCTTTTTTTTATTAATATTATTATTTTTGACATCTCATTGCAGGCCAGGAAAAAAAAAGAAACCCATCCGTTACAATGTGCCCCTTTTTTTCTGTTACACAAAACAAAGTTTAAAAAGAAACAGTATTCACCTCATCACCGAAGCTTCCCTCAGTGTCTCACAACATCAGCAACCACAAGTCTAACTACTGCACGGTGATTTCACTTCCATCCAGCAGGCCGAGGAAAAGGAACAGAGAAGACTGGTGCCTCGAGAAGTGATGTGCATGATAAATATATATATACGTTTGTTCATCCACTGAAGTAAGACATGTTTTCCTTAAGACAGAACCAATCCAGAGTGGTGCCCCGTGTGAGGACCCACTGTGCACGCGGGTGCGAGAAGAAGGACGCCCGGCCGGGTCTCTGCAGGAAACATGCACAAGAACAACACACCGGCCGACGTTCGGCTCCAACACATCCCGGCAGATCAAAACAATAAAACAAGCAAATAAACAACACGAGAAGCCCAGAGAGGCCGAGGATGAAATTAAGAGCACTGGCACTCAACATGTTTTTAAGTATTTAAACAAAGGAGTGGGTGATGTCTCAAGCCTCAGTGAAGAAAAACAATAACAATAATCATAAATAAATGAATAAATTAAATCAAAACTTCACACTTCCACTGACTGGCTCAGATGAAGCGACTGCAGAGAACCTGGAGATGAGAGTTGTGTGTCGACATGCACCACCCCCCAGGACACCTCTACTGTGTCTATATGTAAACATACACTGAAATCATTATGTACATTATGTTGGGTTGTGTTTTGTTGCCTCTGAATGGGACACTGTCCTCCCTCTAATGCAGCAGTGGACCCATCGATCTACCCCCAGTATGCGTTTGTGTGTCTGTGTGTGTTTATACAGTGTGTAAGAGAGAGAGAGAGAGAGAAAGAGAAGGAGATAGATAAGGAGAAGTAGAGGAAGGGACGACCACAGGGCCTGGAGGTTGACATCCCCCTTGTGGAGATACAGTGTTACTGCCGCTTACTGTCACTTTTTCCTTTTTTGTTGTTGCTGTCGTAGTTTACTTTTTGAATTTGTCCTCTTTTTTTTTAAACAGATGTTGCATCTCACCTCTTTGGTTAATCCCTGGAGTGACTTTAAAATCAGCCACTAGAATTTACTGATTATTTATCAACACACACCTTATGTAAATTGAGTAACAAACACATCTTCTCTCTGCTGTTGGAAGTTTCAAATGTGCAACGTTGTTCCCCCCCCCGCCCTCCTCTTTTACAAACAAAGCACCAGTCGATTGTGTTAAACAGAATTCAGTATCACGTTCAGATTCAACCTGGAGCTCCCCCCCCCCGTGCCTCTCCACGCCAACACATCACAAGAAGAGTTTCAATCCAAACGGGGACATCTCTGACATCTGCTCTTTGTGTGACCAGGAATGAAGCCGTGATGGACACTCATGCTGAATTGTGACAGAAACATTTATGAAGACGTACTCGCCTTGATGTTCTGTGTTGATTTGTCAAAGCTGCACAAACTGATTTCTCATATTAACAATGAATCAACTGCATAATGCGAAAGGGGGAAATACTTATGAGCCGGGAGGGAATTATTACCCAGCTGGGTTTAAAGGATCAAAGTTTTGGGTTAAAAGTTATAAGCTAACCCTGATGGACAAAGACATGTATTCTATAAATAGGAATTTGATTCAACATTAGAATGTAGACTTGGGTTTAATTCTGGGTTTAAAAGTGAGAGATGGCTCCTACTTGGCTTTAATAACAGGATAAAGAGTCGTTATTGGACGTTATGTCGATATTAGATATTAAAGCTAAAAAGCTGGAAATGAAAATCATTAAAATCATAAAACCTAACATAATGTTGGCGTTGGAAGAAACGTTAGCTTTTGCATTGGTTGAGTTTTGAATGCTACTGAACACTGTTATTTAGGCATGTTGAGATCACAAAGGTTTTCACTTGATTTCACTTGACACTAGATTTTCTTCTATATAAATTTATAAAAGAGGAAACCTCGATATAGATGAAATGAACCTTGAATTCGATCGCACAGAGATACCGGAGCTACGAGAACAGCAGCTTGTAGCAATCAATTCAGAAAATAGTGGTCTGATTCGCTCTGTGATGAAGAGAATCATTAGTTGTAGCCCTCGTTTTCAGTTTGTTTTGCTTGTTGTTATTGTGGTTATTATTTAAAATGGATATCCACCATGTTGGAAAGAAGCTCTTCTGTGTTTTTCAGCGGAGCGGGGATCTGGTCGGTGTGGGCGGCTGCAGCCTCTCCCTGCACAGGCACTCTGTTCAGTCCATAGCGACACCGGTAATATTGGCCTTTTGCACAAGTACAAGTAGAAGTCTCCATAAATAGAACTATACAGCAAAGTGCATGGATGGACCAGTAGAAAAATACCTCTGAATTTATCTCTGCAGCAACACGTTTGTTTATTTTTTTCTTTTTTTTTCTTCAGGTTTCTGATTGAAAAGGTGAAAATTCCAGTGAGATCAAGATATCAGTAAATAAATAAAATACAATGACATACTTTTACCTATAGGCAAGATACATAACTCTTAGAAATGTGAAGACATCGTTCCATTATATAGTTTGAGCAAACACCTCCCATCCCGCAGAGCCTCAGGAATCCTCTGTTGTTAGAGCAGAGGGTGACCACACTTAAAGAAATACTCAAAACATACAGAAAATATGGAAATATATTATATATAGATACGTATAGAGTAAGGAAGTAATGTCCAGGGCAGTTTTGACCATGTTCACTGTGTCCACCTCTTCCTCCTCTTCTGTCTGATGCTGATTCCTCTTCCACAGTCGCTCCTCCTCCTCCTCCTCCCCCTCTTCTTCTCTATGTGATTCCTACAGCGCTCCTTACGAAACTATGCAAACAAAAATAAATACTATGAATCCATCCCACTGTCACTCAACATCATATTTCCATTCACGATATATAATCTTTTGAGATTCCTCGACATAGATCAGAAAATAGTTCTTTGATTCCTCTTTTTTGTTTGCGTGTCTGTGTTGATGTATTTTTTGCGTTTTTATCCCCAAAATACTTTTTTAGAAAAAGTCGCTCTCGTCAGATGTTGAGAAAAATATAGACCTCTGATTAACTCAGCTCTCTCCGGTTATAAGACTCTTCCAGTGGAACGCGGGACCGGTACTCGGCATCGGCATCTTCTGGATTTGGTGGTGACCCAATCCCGACTGTAAGCACACTCACACAGACTCGGGGGGGCTCTCCTGTGAGGCCCGTGGGCCCTGGAGGGCAGGATGCACACCTCCGAGCATCCTTACAGAGGGGGTTGAGGGAGAGAGAGAGTGATGGAGGGAGGGAGGAAGGGAGGCATCTGGGAAAACCCCCCGCGTTCACCTCTCCTGTCCTTCTGTACCGTACAAGCCTGACCCGATTCCACCGTGAGAGTTCACCCTGCTACCTCTGAAGTTGTACTTGAAACCCCCGTGTGTGTTTGTGTGTTCTCTCATGCCGAAGTCCACTCCCTCTAGAAGCCCTCTATATGACAGTAGGCTTCCATACTGGAGAAAAAGATGTAAAGTAACCAGAGGCTGAAAAAGAAGGCTGTGGTGGCCAGTCTGTGTCCCCGGGGCCCGCCCAGCTCCCCTCCGATGTGGGCCCGGCGCCGGTAGAGCAGCACCGAGATGGCCAGGAAGGCGAAGATGGTGAAGAGGGTGACGGAGAAGGCCAGGGAGCCGGCCTGCACCACGAACGCCTTCCCCTTCATGTGCCAGTAGATGGCTGCCACTGACCAGGCAATGCCGATGCCCAGGAAGACGTTGACGGCGTTGCTGCCAGTCACATTTCCGATGGCGGCGTCCGCGTAGCTGTCCTGGACCGCCGACACCTTACTGGCAAAAGTGTCTGTGGAGAGAGGAGTCAGGTAGATGTGAACATTAAAGGTCACTGTAGAGTCTAAAGGAATTTAAATGTGACTCCAGGTAATTCCAGAGTTTTGTTATTGTAATCGTTTCCCTGACAAGTATTGTGTTGTATTGTTTCAGGCTTTTATCTTTTCCTGCCCCGGGACTGTAGATGCAAATCAGCTTTGTACCAAACTCCGGCTCGACGGTTGTGTTCCACGTTAGATTAAACTGATAAAGTAAATGAAACATGTTGTAATTACAAGTTGGACGTATCAGATAATATTGAATACGTCCCATTTGGTTAGAATACGATTGAACAACCATCACCCTGAGGCAGGAGGAGCAGCAGCTGCAACACGTCTGGTTCAACTGATTGAAATCTAATATCAACACAAAAGCAAGGGATTCATTTAATGTGAAAGAAGCTCAACAATGTTTTATTAACAAAACACTAATAAGAGAATGTGTGACGCACAAAAGTGTGAACTTTTACAATCTGGTTTGCAGTAGGGAGCCATCATCTTAGAATAATACTCCATATTTTCAAATAAGAAAACTAAAGAGTGAAAGGTCAGCAGCTTCTGAGCTTTGGTCTTGTTTGTTCTCAATATTCACATTATTATTTTTCATAATATTGTTTTTCACCCCCAACCCCAGAAAAAGAAGAATGGATGAAGAGATGATTGACTGAAGCTGCACGCAGGACCTTTAATAACAGGAAACGCTGACAGAGTCAAACTTCCCGGTGACATTCGGTTTCTGCCGGGTGAAAATGTCAGTTTGGAGGAAAACAGGAAAATCAGCCGCGTTGATGACGAAGCATAAAACTGCTGGAGTTTTCTAAAAGCAAATAATCCATCGTCTGACACAAAGAACAGTGATGATCAGAGTTTTACAGGACAGATTCTGACACGTGTGTATCTAACGTGTCCTCTGCTGGACTCACCTGGGACAGACGTGCCGAGAGCCACGAACACCACGGCGGTGACCGAGTCCTTGAGGCCGATGGTGCAGCCGAAGTGAGACGCCAGGTCGCCGATGACGGCCGTGAGCAGGCCGATGATGATGATGGAGACGAAGAAGCAGGCCCAGCCGTTCATGTAGTCCGTGGGGGGGACGCAGGCGAACAGCACCTTCCAGAAGACGGTGAGGAAGTGCATGACGTAGTCGAAACAGGACGGCAGCCGCTCTTCCCCCGTGTCCTCTTCGTCCTCATCTCCTCGTGAGAAGCGTGGCAGAGCGGGGGGGGACGTGAATCGAACGGGATGACAGGAGCGAGTGGAGAGAGAGAACGAAGAGATAAGAGAGGGGGGGAAGGTGGGGAAGTAAATATCAAGAGATAGGGACAAGGAGCCAGGTGTTAGAGGACGAGGAGGCAGGAGGGAGTACGACGGGGAAGAGAAGGATGACGGACGATGAAGCACAAAAGTGGAAGTGGAGGGAGAGCAGCGGGGGGGTAAAGAGCCAGGGAGGAGGTGGAGAGATAAAGAATCGATAGAGGGAGATAAAGGGATGACAGAGGAGGAGAAGGAAGAGAAGAACATTCACTTAGCAGGGTTGCACAGCGAGAGACCTCGTACACAGCATCACTCCAAATGTGTGTGCAACTTGAAGTGTTCTGTGAATGTGTAGTTTTTTAACATGCTGCCAACTCACAAACAAACAAATGAAAACACAACCTTCCAGTCAGACGTGATCAAACCGTTTGAAGTACTGAATTTAAAGAGCTGCACGTTTTAGTCAGTGATTCGATGGAAGTGAAGTTTATAGAGGTAACACCTGTCACCGCTCACTTTAGTTTCTCAGTTATAAACTTTGGTTTGGTGTTTAATATTTAAATTAATTAATAATGCAGCATCTGTATCCGGGCTCCTCTGGCTCTTCCCTGTGAACAGCTTGCAGTATGAGGTTTACCCCCGGGCTCCATGGCTTTTAGATAAACAAGTCTCTCATTGTGTCCCACATCCAAAACCTCAGCCTCATTTCAAACCAGGTTGTTGTTGTTTCTTCATTCTAGCGGAGAACGAAGAGATCGGAGAGAGATTTCCTAAAAACCCACAGATTCAGTTATCACAAGTGACCCTTTTGTTCTGTCACTGTAAGCTCGAGCAAAAAACCCTGAACCTGCTGCTCTGCCTCCAAATAACATCTTCCACCGGCTGCAAGTGCAAATGTGAATCTGCCCTCCTGCTCTCCCATCGGAGGTGCGGTGGCGTCCTCTGTGTCCCGGCTGCTCACGGGGAAACACAGCGGACAGGCTGGGACGCACTGCTGATTCAAAGTGTCAGGCCACGTGAGCTGGATGCATTTTTTCAACCATGAGTGCATCATGAAAAAGTAAAAAGCGCCGCTGGATTAAATATTTCAGCAGGGAGGTGACAGAGCGAGGCCTCGGCCACGGGGCTGCTGCTGCACTGCAGGAGCTGAAGGAGCTGAAGGAGGTGAAGGCGCTGAAGGAGCTGAAGGAGCTGAAGGAGCTGAAGGCGCTGAAGGAGCTGAAGGAGCTAAAGGAGGTGAAGGAGCTGAAGGATCTGAAGGAGCTAAAGGAGCTGAAGGAGCTGAAGGAGCTGAAGGAGCTGAAGGAGCTGAAGGAGCTGAAGGAGCTGCTGCCTGGTGTGATGGATGAGTTTTCTTTTTACCTACATGAGACGATTCCAAAGCTTCAGGAGCAAAACACCACTGAGATGAGTCTTAGAAGGTTGAAGTAGATTATACTGATAAAACTCTGCAGCTGTAAGTTATATATATATAATATTATATGGGAGTATGATGGTTAATAGTGTTTTTTAAAATAAAAAGATTACTGACAGGCCAGGGGAACTGTAGGGATCGATTTCAGCTATGGGCCCAGTTTTCCTGAGTTTATTTGCGGTTCCAGGCTATTTTTATCTTTTACCTCCATTATTAATATCACATCTGTTATTATGTATTTCCTTCTGTATTTTAACCATTTATTTTCTGGGTTCTTTGTGATGAAACCTGCTAAATTACATATTTATAATCCTCATTATTTTGTATTATTTCTACAGTGAAATGAAGCAGTTAAACCAAACATGTCAGCGTGTGAGCGTCCGTCCTCTACCTGCACTGACTGTGATGGCCTCCATGAACTGGTCTCTCCAGGAGTTGGTTCCCACCACCAGTGCCAGGTTGGTCTTCTTGATCAGCTTGTCCACTGTGCTCTGTGCGAAAAAACAAAACAAGAATCAAACCCGTTCATTATTTATTTACCCTCTGTCTCTTTAATCTGCAGCCACGCAGGCTCCTGAGGAGAAATACACGAGCTCGACCACACGATGGCAGTGACATCCAGTTCCACACAGCTCCCCTTATTTGATGCATGATAAATAAAAGCACCAATATGGTGGGTTTGAGGTTAAATGATGCATAAGAAGCATGTCTCCTCGTCTGTGGGGCTTGTGGTGCCTCTGAAATTAGAAATGTGCAGCTGTCCGCTCATGCACGGAGGCAGCTGCTGGCTTTGGTACGATGTGTGTTTTCTGCTTGTGAGGGAAAAACACTAGTTTCAGCTGCAATTACCAGACGTCAGGCTGCGTTCACTCCGTCTGAACAGGAACCTTCCTCACCTTAAACTCATATGATTCCTCAATAATGACTTCCAGCTTGGAGTGTTCCCCCAGCACCGGTTTTCCCATCTCGGCGATCCGCCTGGCTTCTTCCTCGTCTAGGTTCAGCTTCCTGTCTGGCAGGTCTGAGCCGGAGAGGGCGAGAAATAGAAAAGAAAGTGCAGTGAGAACACCGGCGGTGGTAAGAGGAGGCTCAGCCGAGGATTATCTGTTGTGTTTCACGGCAGACGAACAAAACATCAGTCGGTCGCCTCATTAGTGACAGTTTGAATTTATAGAAGCTCAGGTTTTACACAGATTTATCGTTGTGACGGCTTCTCCATTAACACATCATGTTAGAGGACCCGGCATGCTCCATCGATCAAAACACACAAACACAGCAAATGCAAATTTCAGATGCAAATCTTTCCCATCATTCTATTCTTAGAGTTTCTGATGATTTTCACGGTGGATGCGTTTTAGATTCACACGTCTTTATTGAGAAAATACAGGTCAATCACAACTTCTGGAGAACTCCCTGTAATTAAATATGACACGTCTCCACTTCCTCCAACTATCCAGAAGTGAAGCCACAAATGTTCTCCATGTGAAAGCGGCCATCTTGTGACGAATCCTGTAAATCCTGAAGTTTCACCCAGTTTCTATGGCATCAAATAACAAATTAAAACCAAACAAATCAGAAACATGAACACTTGAACATTATTGGAAATGCGACCTGCGATTAGACTTTACCCCCGTTTCATTTAATCATTGAATAAATTCTGTCCTTCTACGCTCGTTTTCTTTTTGCGACAGAGGTCATTTTATTTGTTGAGATCAAAAACAAATGGCAGCAGGTGACTTCACTGTCCCGCTCATCGTTTTCATCATTTATGTCTGTAGGACAATATGAATGTGTGAATCTCAACCAGGTTGTCTATGAAGACTAAGAATGGCATTAAGTATAAATAAATGTAGAAATACAGACGTTTTATTTTGATCACCAAATTATGCTGAATTATTTTTCTTTACATGTATTTAATTACCTGCAATTTATTGTTTTGTTCTTTATATCTTTTTATATCTGCCATTTTTTGGCTATTGTTTGTTTTTACATGAATTTAGAAAGTTGATATTAACCATGCATCTAACCAGCAAAGCCATGACTGTACTCAGCATCAGAGCAGAAAGACGACTGGCTAGTAACTTAGGTTCTGAAACCAGCCTCAATAAAGAGTTTTAATAGAACTTTGTGAGACCTTGTGTAGGACATAGACGCTTCAGGAGATCTATCTCCATGACAACTGCTGAGGAGGTCTGTGTGATAAGGTCAATGATGATAAATTAAATAGTTTTCATGTATCAATCTAAATCCTCACCACAGGGTTTCACTACAGATCCAAAGAGTAAATAGCAGGACACAGCTGAGCCATACTGAAGACATACGTCTCTCCATTAACAAATCAAGTATTTCCAGGAGCTTTCATTCACTGTAAAAACTCGACACTGTCCTACGTCATTGATTTGATATTGAACCCGGTTCCTGAGGCCTGTGGACGCCCTGATCAATTCGTCCATCAGACGTGTCCTCCGCCGAAGAAAAGTAGTCCGGACGCCTCGCAGAGTCCCCGAGCGCGCCGCCGACTACAAAGAGCTCCATCACATCAATGTTGTGTGCCGTGGAACTGGATCAAGAGGAAGCTGTTGTGCGTCCAAAGGCCTCTCGTCCCGCTCTGAGTGGGACACCCCCACTGAGAGACCCGGAGTGGGGACCTTGTCATCTTCTATTTGAGCCCCTGATTCCCGGCCTGCTGCTCTCTGCTGACAACAAGCTTACTATTAAATATTAACGCTGCCATTAAAGATCACAGCCAGGTCCCCTCGATAGGAGGACGTGTCGGCAGGCGCACACACACACACAGACACACACACACAGGCATGCATATTACACCAGTGCACGAGGGCCTGCACACACACACACACACACACACACTTTTGAGCTAAATGAATTACACACCCAAGACAGTGTGTACCCTCAAGTCCTGACAGGCTTACTTTTGCTAGTGTTTAAAATTTGATTATCCAGCCTTTCACTTTCCCCTGCTCCGCTCCGCACCCGACACAACACAATTTCCTCGACAAGCATGACAAATAATAACACAAATCACACAAAGGTAATTAAATTTCTAATTCCTGAACTTCCTTTATCTTGACAGTTATCAAATGTTTGTACCTTGCCCTCGACTGGAGAACATCACTTAAGGATTTATGATTAATGAGTTTTCTGATTAGCATGCAAATCCATTACTAAGAGCAGGAGAGAGAGCAGCGAAAGTGCATGGGTTGCTTCTAACAACGGCACTTTCTAAACCTCTCAGAGACACTGGTGCTGATTTTAAATCTTGATTGGGAGCTAAAATAATAAATAAACCATCACAGATTTCCACAGGAGCTCAGTTGTGAGGCTGATGTTTAAAACCACACCGTGCACAGATGTTAGTGGAGATGCTCTTAGAGGAAGTGAGGAGAACTTACCGTCCGCTAACAACCGGGCTGTGGAGGACAGGAGACAGGGAAGAGGAGGAAGAGGAGGAAGAGGAGGAAGAGGAGGAAATGGAGAAAACGAGATGATGAGTGGAAATGGAAGGTGAGGGAAAAGAGCAGGTTAAGAGGAAGATGAGAAACGTGATGGCCACTGGAAATGGCTGAGTATCAACCCTGAGGTGTTATATCATGTCTTTGATAATTTCATTGACTGAAGCTCAGAGGAGGAGAATATGTTTTTTTTGGTCACAGTTAAGAGGCTTAAGAGCCCAAATCGAAATTTATTAATAAAAATGTCCAATAGAAATCAACAAATGGACGAGTATAACATTAACTCAGAGGTTTATTTCTCCCAGATGAGTCAGATAAGAGAGTTTGAAGGTAATAATTACACATAAACCTTCATTCAGCACGAGGCAGCGTCGGAGCGAAGTCGGAGGAAAGAACAGTGGCTTTTATTTCCCATTACGTTTTACTGAAATATAACAATGGAAAACATGTTTCACAAAATCTTCACTCAGTCGTATCACTCCGTCTGTGTGTGTATGGACAAAAAGACATTGATGGATTTTCACCAAACTTGGTGTAGATATAATAATTGAGGGAGTTTCTCCAGATGATTCACTATTGGAGCGGATCGGTCAAAGGTCAAAGGTCGAGGTCAACAAAATATGGTCAAAAAACACTTGTTTTTCCGAAGATTTCTCCACAAGTAACAGGGCGAGAAAGAAAATCTAAAGCTCATGTAGGTCAGAAAATCTTTCCCCATCATACAATGTCATAACACAAGTGATGACAATATGAAGTTATATTGAAAATGACGTCATGTACAGTTTCGAAATACAATATTCCTGCATCCTGCGCGACTGGACCTCAAGCTTACATAAAATGTATGATCATATAGTTGCACTGATACAAATTAAGGAATAATAATTAAAAACAGCAGCGCTAAGATATCTGCTCTAATTACTCACCCATCTGTCTTTTAAAAATAAATCTCTTCTTTTGAATCTTTTCTATTCCGTCTTGTTTCTTTGAGTTTCTGCAGGTTCTTGTTTTATTCATGACGCAGCGAGTTCATTCATGAGAACGACTCCGAGCGGTTTAACAGAAACAAATAAGAAGAAACAGTGATAGAGCTTGAATTAAAAATAAAAGTACAACAAAAATAGTCTGGTACAATTTGATAACGACAATAATGTAATAATTATATAAATGGTGAAATTTAAACATGTGACTCAGATCTCCACTGAAGCAGATTAATTAAATGCAGATATTTCTTATTATTAATTAGCTTTGCTGAATCATATTGTCATAAATGCAGTGATCAATAAATCTGAATCTGAATATTACAGGATTATCTGAATATCTGGATACGAAAACACACCAAATAGAATTAATGTTTGTTGCACAACAAGTTTTCTCCAGAGTGATGTTCAAATCAACTCTTCTTTTTCTTCTTCTACCGCTTTACACAAATCACATTTGTCGGGGGCATCTACAAATCTTGGAATTGAACAGTGGGTGGGCCGCAAACTCCAGAGCCAGCGTTGTCACTGTCAATAAGGCAGAAGTGAAGATGACAGGATTTTATTTGACAGCTTCTGTCGGGGGTGTTTGTGTGTAAACAACAACAAAAACCTGCGTCAACCTTCAGCAAGAAGCTGCCAACTCGTCTCCACATCTTCTCGTGAGCGTTTCAGTGGCGTGTGAAGGCGTAAACGCTGCCTCGCAGGATTTTAGATTCGACGTTAGAGAAGAATCAGTGAGTCATTTTGGTGGTTTATAATCTTAATAATTATTGGGACGCTGAAAGAATCAGATTCAGAGACAGAGGATCAAACAATGATAAACTGCAATTAAAGGACAATAGTGCATCAGTTAAAAATCTGAATCAAATAATGGAACTATTTAGAGTGGGCAAACACACACAAACACGCACACACACACACACACACACACACACACACACACACACACGCTCTGTAGAAGTATCTGACAGAAGTAAAATCGACATAAGATATAAATAAACATAACAAAAATGAAAAAAAGTGACACGCTTCATGTAAATTTAAACTGAGATCAAACTTCACTCTCGTTCCCTTGTTAATTATTTGTCTTTGACTGGTTTAATATCGGAGAACAAACTGTGAAGTGACAACAAAAACCTTCCAGAAGCGCTGATAGGGAAACTCTGTATTATTAGAAACGTGTCTTTTAATAAACACAGCTGGAGAGATTCTATCAGAGCTTTATGCAACCATTCATTTCCCAATACTTGTCTTTTTTATCTCCTTCACTACCACACACATAGTAACTCCCTTTGAGAGATAACCCATACTTTGTTACACACAAACACTACTATACCTTCTTACATCCTTTTATTTACCACCACACTCATCTTTTTGCACATACTATATCCTGTAGTTGAGTGTATAGTTGTACTAAGTGTAGTATAGTAGTATATAGAAGTAGTAGCAGTAGTAGTGCATGTTAGTAAATAAAGGAACCTACGTTTGAAAGTATAGTTGTGTATCTATGAGATCATGATTCTAAGTATGAAACCAGTTTATCTCATAGAGTTCATCACTCTAGAGCAGTGTTCCTGTTGTCTAGCACCATATATATAAGTGGGGATGGCACGGTGGTACAGTGGTCAGCACTGTCGCCTCACAGCAGAGACGATTCCTTGTTTGAATCCCGACTCAGCCGAGGTTTCTCAGTGATGAGGTTTTCATGCTCTCCCTGGGTTTTCCTCTGCAGCTTCCTCCCGCATCTCACTGGAGACTCTAAAATGGCCTCAGGTGTGAATGTGGATGGCTGTTTGAGTCCATTACCTCGTTCACACCAGAATCAGCAGAAAGACACAGGAGTTTCTAACAGCTTTAAACAGGCAGGTTTCCAAATGGCCTCAGAAAACAAACCTGTATCACAGTCAACTTTCGGGAATTGAGGAATATAACCTCGAGTTTAAAGCATTTTTTTGTGATTGGAAGGTTGAATTTAACGGTATTTCTTCAGTGAGAGGAGTAAACAGAAATATCCCCCCCCCCTTCCTCAGCGTTTTGCCTGATTGTTTATCTGCACGCTGCAGCCGCCGAGCAGATCAGTGACACCGCACAACACGCTCCGGTGCCCGCGGCCAAGTGGAAACCGTAACTAAACATCATGACGAAGAATAAGAAGAGGCTCAAAAAGTCACTTTGGCGAGGAGGATAATTATACGACAGGATACGCCATAAGTGGATGAGGCGAGAAGAGAAAGGCACCCCGTGCCGTTCAGCCTCCAGAGATCCACACTGACAACTCCGCCGTTTGACGTCTTCATCATTAATTCTCCCGACATCCATGAAAACAAGGAGGAGGTTTTTCTAAAAAGGGATCAGAGGCTCGGAAAACAACACAACACAACGCTGCTGTGAACGAGGCCGGTTGCTTCTGAGCAGCGTCTCAGTAATTAACCTGTTTGCTTATCAGCTTCCTAAATCAAATAAGAGTTCACAGAGAGTCATCATTAGCAGCTAAGTGCTGTGGGTGACGTGCTTCATTATCATTAGTAGTAGTCAGGGCCACGCTGATCAGAAGCCAAATAGAACTCTGCTGTGGTGAGTGTCCAGTAAAGGCAACAGATACAAACCACACAAAAGTGAACATATAGAGAAAATAACATCACAATACACAAGACGAACACATAAACAGACACACACAAGCAAGCACAAATACAAAGAAATTACTGCTGCCTGCTTTAACCCTGTCAGTTTGTTGGTTTGTTTATTTGTGAGCAGGATCACGCAAAAACTAGACAACTTATTTCCACAAAAACTTGGTGGAAGGACGGAGATATGGCGTTTCTTTTTCTTCTATTTTTTAAAGACACTCCAGAGAATATTCGATGGATATTGATTCAAATTTAAACAGTTTTAAAGAACTCATTGATTGAATTGTAAGAGACTCTTGGGCCTTGGTGCAGGTATGAGCTCTACTGAGTTCCATTCATGGTTCAGTGGATGAAACAACACAAGTCCCACCAGTTTCTCCCACTTGTCTAAAGTGTTGATGTCATATGTCTTGTGTGTTTGAATTATAAATGATTGTAACAAATGATGAACAACAGGGAAAAGCACAGAATCCTCTGAAGTTGAGGAGCTGGAAATTTTTTCTTTGAAAAAAAATGATGTAAATGTTGCAGTTATTACTGAATAGAAAAATAACAGTGTCACAAACAAAGCACCAGATATCTACAAAATATTAATGGAGTTGCATCAGACTTCAAAAGTCAACAGTGAGTCACTTTCACACTCACAAGTCTTTTTAAATACCTACAGATTATAATGTTTTATGAGTTTGTGCGATTCCTTGCAGATCAAAACAAAAACCCAGATGTAGCCAGAAAGAGTGCCACTATAGCTACTGCTGGTTAAACTTGGTAATTACAACCCAAACCACAGTATTTATTGAGCCTTAATAAAGAGATGATCTTTCTTTATCCATAACGACGGTCACATGAAAGGTTTGCATGTAAATTCAGTTTCATCTTGAGGAGAAGACAACACTCACACACAGAGAAACACGATAAGAACACGCTGGTAATGGAACAAACACACAAACCTACGCACACGTGCACACAAAGACAAACGGAGGTGTTGCAGGCCGACTGCACTCGCAATGCAGAAGGTTGTCGTTCCGCCAGCAAAACAATTACGATACAGAACATTAACCAAAGGGGTGTAAATGGATGGTTGGAGGAGTGTGTGTGTGTGTATACGTGTGTATGCTTGTGTGTTAAGGGGTGTGTCGCCTGCGTTTAGCCGTTGTCATTATCAGCGTGTTCTCCTTCGTGCTCGGCCTAATCAGATCTGTCTCGTTACGAAAGAGTGAGTCGGTCTCCGGCTCTGAGTCACGGCGTCGAACACGCAGCTAATGTACGCCACAGCTCGCCACAGCTCGTTAAGACAGACTCATCATTCCACTTATCGGGGGCTATTCTGGTCGCCGAGGCCCGGAGGCGGCATCTAGGCCTGAGTCAGGAGCGGCGTGTGGAAGGGTGGAAGGATGGAAAATAGGTAGAGGAGGAAAAAAAGAATCTGGTGGGCGACTAAAATGACTGCCTGGATTAATGGAGCTAGAGAGGAAGAGAAAGAAGAACTGGAAGAGGGAGAAAAGGAGTAAATGGTGAAAGGAATGGAAGAAATGAAGGGTGGAATAAGGGGGAGAGGTATGAGAGGATGGGGATGTGGATGGATTGATGCAGGTGATGGTTAGGAGGACGATGGGAGGGGTACAACGAGAAGGACATGAAACACTTAGTGATGAGGATGGATGGAGGAAATGTTGAGATACAAGTGGTAAAGATGGAGGGAATCCGATGAATGCAGGAAAAGGGAAATGGAAGAACGGGTGATAGGATTTATGGAGGGATACAGTCATGCACTGATTGAGGGATTGTCAGAAAGAGGAGAGCGAGGAAGTTATTGGGGAAACACGAATCGAAGCTGGGAGGAATATTAAAGAAAGGATGGGATGTGGAGGGAACGGAGAGGTGGAGAGTGGCGACAAATAGATTTATGGAGGGATAGAGAACAGGAGCGTGTGAAGATGTATGGAGGGATGATTGATGGAGAGAGAGGAGGATACAGGGATTGGTGCAGGTGTACAGGAGGGAGGGATAATGAGCTGGGAGAAGGGAGGAGAGTTTGAGTTATGGAGGAATTGTAAATGGACTCGAATTAAATAGTTCTACACCTAAGCAGAAAAGGGCTACACATACACACACACATACACACACACACACACACTTTGTGGCAGAGCGAGGGGAATTATAAACTATCTGCAGGAGGTTTGAGGTTCAGTTTCACGCTCAAGGAAACTTCTACATGTGGCCAAGACGACCAGGGAATCGAACCAGCAACCCCACAGTAGAAGGAGTGTAAGGACTTGAGTGATTCAGGGAAATTGATGGATGGATTGATGGATGGATGGAAGGATGGAGGTATATAAGGAGGAATGGGTGCAGGGAACAAAGGAGGGATGGAAGTATGGAGAAACGGGAGAAAGATGTATCAATGAAGGAGGGTGGAGAAAGAGAGAGAGAGACAGAGAGAGAGAGAGAGAGCTCAGAGTTGAATAATAACGATTCAGGATCGCAGCTGAGCGGCTGCTGCACGTACACACGTACACACACATACATACATACACACACACACACTCACACACAGCCAGATGACAAAGATGGATGCCTCAGCCGCCTTTATTATCTTTCAATACGCACGCTGTGTAACGCGTCCATCATCTTGTTCTGCTGTATCCGTGTTTCTGACGGCGTGGAGTCGGAGGGAGTCAAAACGCCGGCTTCGCTCTGTACTTCATCTTCTGAGTCAGCGCGGCTCCGCTGAACGACCTGATGATTTAACTGAAGGCCGGATGATTCCTCTCCAGCGTCCTCATGAAGGTCCTCGGCGTCTGAGAAGTCATGTTTTCCGTCTCGCCGGGCTAATTGAAGCGTCTACGTGCAGAATTGTGACATCAGATCAATCGTTCACACGTTCATTTTGAGGTATTAGGGTGATTACGGTAAACAAACACTATCGTTGCCAAGATAATTAGCAGAGTCACAGCTCAGTGTGTTTCCATGTTGCAGTCAAATCCTCAGTGACGGAACTTTAGAATCAAATGTTGATGTTTCATAATATTAGGAGGAGAGCTGTTAAATATGACTTTATGTGAAAGTTACTTTTGGTTTCTGTCAATAGATTAAGATTTTAGAAAATATGGTTCATACCTCAAACCTTTCATCTGAATTTTTTTGTTAGATGGCAGGAATATGCAAAACAAACGACTCAACAATTTCTATCATATTTTGTGGAAAGTACTTTAACAAAGCAAGATGGTGTTTTTCAAATTTTCTGTTGATTTCTCAGAGAATAATTCATTGATCTTGATGAGAAAAAAAATCTGACATCTTTAGGAGACTGATTTCTATGAGTTTGTGCAATTTGGTGCAGATCCAAATAAGGAATTGGGTTAGTATGTTAAATATATTTAAAAAATATATATATATAACAATTGCACATATGTCTCGAACAAACCACTACCTCTGGTTTCTTTACCTCCACCTCTGCCTCCATCTCCTCTCATTCCATATCTCACTGACATTTTTATGAATCGCTCTTTCGGTCTTTCTCTCCCTGATTCGTCCAGTCCAGATGTGACACTGGAGACACCGGAGACACTGCACACACTGGAGACACTGGAGACACTGGACACATTGGACACACTGGACACACTGGAGACACTGGAGACGCCGGAGACGCTGTGCAGTGCAGATCAACTGAGGACGAGCTCCCTCTACATTTTTTACATTTGTCTGTTTATTCTGCCTCCAGATCAGCCTCAGTGCCGCGTCGGCAGCAGGCAATTACAGAGCAGATCACCAACCCCGATAATGTCATCAGACCAGGCCTCTCACACACACACACACACAACCACACACACAGACACACACACACAGACACACAGACACACAGACACACAAACACACACAGACACACACACACACAGAGATAAAGACACTTTATTATACAGTTCACAAGTTCACGGCTCAGTCACTATTCTTCACACACTTACTGACACACACACAAACAGACGCGATGGAAAATGAACAAATTACAGCTCTTGTTTTCATATTTCATGACTATGAATATATTTTCCTTTGTACTTCACTACTTTGATTCGACAGCAACCGTCATTGATTATTCTTCAGATTCAGATTTTATTCATGAAAAATAAGATGAGCTCATAAAATACGTACACAATGATATCGTCTTTGAAGCTCGACACAAACTTTTTCCATCAAACAGTCAATTTACAAAAGTCTGCCTCCAGGAAGTCCTCACAGCAGAATATTTAATCGACTGGGACTACTCAGGGATGCAGGGATTCATATGTAGTGAAGAATACTCAAACTGTCGTACAATTACTTCATAAAAAAATTATATATAAACTATTTTATCCGAAAAGAAACAACTCTGACCTCCACTTTCATGCTAGCTATCAATGCAACGCTAAAGGGACGTAAAGGGAACTGCCTCTGTCCCTCATGACTCAATCTGATGTTTGACGTCAGACACTATTCATATTGATGTGATTTGATTGGCTGTATCTGCATTTGAATATTTGATTAACATGATTTGATTGTGTGGTGCCTGTGATGCCTCCCCATTCACAGTGAATGACCAGCGTCTCCATGAAGTAAACGATACACACGTATACATTGAGGTGTCCTCACTGTGCTAATCTCATCAGGGACGGACGTGTCCATCGTCAGCTCGCTGTGATGCAGTGTGACCCCCGCTCTGACATCATTGTTGTAACCCTGAGCAGCACTGATTAAAAGCCTCGCTCACTTCCGCCTCCGAGTCGCCGCTTCTCCACCGAGGCAAAGCCCCAAGGATCCTTGTGAAACTCTCAGGATCCACTTATCATACACAGCATTAATGCCTGTGACACTTTTATCCATTTTTCCACTGAGGACTGCGGAGGAAGTAACTTTTATTTTGTTAATACTGTCATGTCCGTCCCCGTGGGCCCGGGACAGCTGGAGAATGAATATTTGATCATGTGTGTTTGAAGAATTAAAGCAAACGATTCAGGCGTGTAAGTCTTTTGTTGACTTAAAAATAATCATGTTCCAAACGGAAAGCTCCGGTTTATTCAGAATCCCGATCAGACGACAATGTTCTTCAGGTCAACAGGGAAATAAACCCATTCATTCCTTCTTTGAACTATTTACAGTGGAACACATGTAAAGACTGTAAACCACTGTGAACGTCATGTTTTCTGTCTCTGAATCTTTAAGTGCTGCTGTTGGTTTCAAAAGCTGAACCTGAACTTCAGTACTTAACTCGGGCTCCAGATGAAGAGAGGCTGCTCAAAGCTTATCGTCACAGCAGATCCACACTGACACCCCCCTTCACAGACACACAAGATACTACAGCACAGATACACAAGATACTGCAGCACTCTACACAGAGTATCACTGAGGTCAAAGACAGACAGAGATGCAGTTATTCAGCTGTAATATTAAGAAAGGCCCAGCGGACGCTTTATTCACATCTGGATTTATCAAATCTCACACACTCATAAATATCAGGCCCCCTTAAGAGGTTTTAAATTAAGATGCATGAATTATTCTCAGGGAAATCAACAAAAAGTTTCCCTGGATCCGTGAGCATCACAGAAAGTCTTGATTTATTCCTGTCAGGGTCGATGTGATCAGGTGAGAGCAGCAGCTCCGCCCACCTGAGACACACTCAATCTTCCAGAGAGTCTGGGTCACTTATAACTGAATCCTTTTATGTATTTGTACAAGGTTATTATTGTGAAATATTAGTCCTGGAGCTTATATTTCAATGAAAATTCATATATTCTAAAATGAGGCTGAAGTATGAGAAGGTCATCACTGACACCATCACTAATGAGAGCCCAGGCAGGAGGCTATGGAGGGCCACCAGCATGGCAGGCAGCAGAGCAGCTCTTCCATATCTCCACACACCTCTCAGGAACAATTACCGCTCTTCCACCTTCTCATCACAGATGGCGAGAGCGACTCCTCCTCCTCCACCTCCACAGCCGTCCTTCCCCACTTTCCCTTGCTCGCTCTCCTCCCAGCTTGAGATTCAACAGTTCAATTTAAATCCATTACACCCAAGCCCCTGACAGCGTGCGCCATGGTAACTGTTACTAGACAACACACTCGGTTGTGACTCCTCTTCCACAGCGAGGCCACCGGCAGCACGGAGATGCACTGAAAGGCACGTGAGGCATTTTTCAAAATCAAAACTCTTTCGCTATAAGTGACAGGTCCCGTCCTTCAGAATGCAGCCCCGATCCGGGACAGGCAGGGAACATAAATCACATCAGGCTGAGGGAACTGTGTTTGTTTTAAAAGGAGCATCACTGGGATTCAGAGCAGGGGAATGAATCTAATCCGATAACAACACGCCAACCTTCTATTGTCATTCTCCGTGCGAGCCGGCCCCTGTAGCCCGGCTATCTGCCGAGCATGACGCTGAGTAAATGTGGATAAGACTGCAGCAGCAGCAGCAGTGACGGCTGAAGTAGCTCGACTTCACGACTCCGTCCTTGAAGAAAGAATAAAGACACAGTAAATCACAGACATGTCGTCTCGCATACACACAAACTAGTGTACAACAGCACAGAAATCACGTCTGAGACTGTCAGCGCTGACCTCTGCTGTTGTGTGTGTGTGTGTGTGTGTGTGTGGGTGTGGGGGGGGGGTGTTCACACTGCATCATCTGGATTCAGGGGAAGTTGGACCAAGAATGTAAATAGAAATAATAAAAAAGAAGATATACGAGCGTGTAATCACAATCAGGGACAATCAAAGGGGCCGGACTCACATAACACTGCATCGCTGAATTTCCATCTAATTGCGTGTTGATACAATCAATGCTGCTGTGATTGTTAGCTCGGCGCTAGCAAAAGGGGAGAGCTTCCTGTCTGTCTTCTAAAGAAATGACTCGGGAAAAACACGGCACTTGCGTTTTTCAATCAGGGACATCTGAGGAAATGATTTTTGCTATGAAGGCAACACAAACTTGACTTTAAACGTTATTCATTCAGAACTTCATATTTAGAGTTCAGGTGAGGAAACAGCATCACAGAACTAGACTGAAAACATGACGTTTGTGTGTCTCTACATGTGAAGTGTCTCCATGGAAATTTAAAATAATGCCTTTAGAACCCAATGCTGGGAGGCAGCACTAAGATCCCAAGAAGGTTTTAAACCCTGGGTGGCTTAAAGGCCCCTAAATGTAGATTTCATTTATATAATTGTTGTAATAATGTGATTTTAAACCAGAATTTTTGTGTTTTATCAAAGAACAGTGATACAATTTAGTTTGCAGATCAAAAAACTAATTTAAGTGCAAGTCTTTAATTTATCATTTATGCAAATGCCAACACATTTCCTGTTGCAACCTCAAGTGTTCAATGTGAAATACACAGAAAACCACATATTTATAAACATTTGTTGGCAATGAGATCATCCATCAAAAAGAATGTGGAGAAAATAATGATTCTTTATAAAACATTTCTCATCCTTTTAAAATATTGCAGGGAGAAAGCAGCACAAGTTGGAGCACTGTCAGCCATCTCACCCTCCCCTTGGAGCAGCTTTTCCCGGTAGCCTCCCCGCCACCTCCACCCCCTCCAGTCCCAACCATGCCCCCGGCTTCACAGCAACTCCGCCCACCCCGGTCCACCTCACCATGCATCCCTCCAACCCCCCCTGTCTCTCCCCCCACCCCCCCACCTCTCCCACCTCATCCTCCGCTTTCACTCATCATCTGTCTCACCCTTTCCATCCCCCCCCCTTTCCCCGCCATCCCTTCCACTCTATCCGCACCTCCCCCCCAACCTCATTTCCCCTCCATCTCTCTCCCGATCCCCCCCCAAACCACTCCCCCCTCGTCAGCTATACTCACCCTCATCTCTCCACCGTCTCCCTCCTCCCACCCTCCCTCGGTAGTCCATCTCCTCTATCCTCCCGTCTCTCGCTCTCCCCCCACATCATCCCCATCCGCTCCTTTCCTCCGCGAGCGTCACGCCCTTCCGACCCTTCCTCCCCCTAGTCCCAGTCCCCACTCATTCTTCCCATCTCCATCTCCTCCCCCCCCGTCACCGCTCCTCCGCGGCTTCCCCCGCCTTCGTCATTCCCCCCACCCCCGTCTCTCCGAGCCCCCTTCTCCTACCCCCCACTCTTTCCACGCTCCCGACCCCCCCGCCCCCTCCCTCATCCCCCACTCCCCACCTCGCCCACCACCCCTCACCTCCACCTCCCTCCCCCTCTCCACCTCCTCCCTCTCTCTCCTCCTCACCCTCCCGCCCCCTCCCCGCCCTCCCCCACCCTCTCACACCCCCTCCCTCCCACCCCCCCTACTCTCTCCCGCCCTCTCACCCCACACTCCCACCCCACCCTCTCTCCCCTCTCCCCCGCCCTCTCTCCTCTCATCCTACACCCACCCTCGTCCCCACTCCCGCACCTCTCCCGCCCCCTCCCTCCCGCCCTCCACCCCGCTCCCCCTCTCACCCTCCCCCCACCCCCCTCCCTCTCGCCCTCCCGCCTCCCCCCTCCCCCCCACCCCCCCCCTCACCTCCCCCTGCCCCCTCTCCGCCCCTCCCCCCCTCCGCCCCCCTCCCCCGCCTCCCCACCCCCCACGCCCCAACTCTCCCACCCACCCCCTCTCACTCCTCCACCCCCCCACCACCTCCCCTCCCCCACCCCCTCCCCCCCTCTCTCCCCACCCGCTCTCTCTCTCGCCTCTCCCCCCCTCCCCTCCGCGCTCTCACTCCCCCGCTCTCCCCTCTCTCGCTCCCCCACCACCCCCCCCACCCTCCCCCTCATCCCCCACCCATCTCCCTCACTCTCCCCTCCCCCCCCTCTCGCCACCTCCCCCCTCCCCCCCCTCGCCCCCCTTCCTCTCCGCTCCACCCTCTCCTCCCACCCGCACGCCCCTCCTACTCCACCACTCTCTCTCTCTCACTCCCCCCTCCCCCCTCTCCCACCCTCTCCCTCCCCCCCTCCTCCTCCCCTCCCTCCACTCTCTTCTCCCACCCACCACCCCCACCCTCCCCTCTCTCCTCCCTCCCCCTCTCCCCCCGCCCCCCTCTCCCCGCTCCCACCCACCTCGCTCTCCCCCTCCTCCCCTCCCCCCTCTCCCCCACTCCCCCCTCCCCCCCTCCCCACGCCTCCACTCCCTCCCCTCTCACCCTCCCCGCCCCTCCCCCACTCCCCCCCTCCCCCACCCTCACCTCACACCCTCTCCTCCCCCCCCCCTCCCCCCTCCCTCCCTCTCTCCGCCCCTCCCCTCCCCCCTCTCTCTCTCCCTCCCCCTCACCCCCCCCCCTCCCCACCCTCTCCACCCCGCTCCCACACCCTCCCCCCCCGCCCCCCCCACCCCTCTCACCCCCTCTCCTCCTCTCCCCCCCTCACTCCCTCACTCCCCCCCTCCCCCGCCCTCCCTCTCTCTCCCTCCCCCCTCCCCCTCGCCTCTCCCGCCCCTCCCCCCTCCGCTCCCCCCCATCCGCCCCCCCTCCCGCCCACTCTCCCCCCACCCCTCCACCCCCTCTCTCCCCCCTCACTCCCCCGCTCCCCTCGCTCCCCACCCCACCCCACCCCACCCCACCCCACCCCCACCCCACCCCCCCCACACACACCCCCCCCACCCCACCCCCACACCCCCCCCACCCCCCCCACCCCACCCCCACCACCCCACCACACCCCCCCCACCCCCACCCCACCCCCACCCCACCCCAC